>ML790344.1:201951-212241 GCA_009831015.1 Picea engelmannii | reverse complement strand
TTTAACATTACCATTAGGGAGCGCCCAGGGAGCATATGGGGAAACGTCCCCCCTGGAGTCCCCCCGTCCCGGGGACGTGGGGAACGCGTCCCCTGCGTCCCCCACCCTGGGGGACGCGTCCCTGTGGAACACTGCATAAATGCCTCCAAAACGAAAACCGTAGCTCTGGATGACGTCTAGTGTGATGATGGTGACGTCTAGGGCCTCCAAGGGCCAACGTCCATGTGGAAGAGCAAGGTCCCCCCGGGTCTAGGTCTGCCAGGGTGCCTCCGAAGGCAACGTCCTTCTTTTTCCTAGTGCAAATCTTCAATTTCTTCTTACCCTTGGCTGGGGTTGCAACATCCATCTGTGGGCTTTAAGCCCCCATGAAGGTTCGAGCTAATCATTCCCTCATGTGTACCTGTCCACCGAGCAAGGTCCTACAACAACAAGAAGTACGCCCTCCAGGGGTTCATAAGTCACAGGGATCATAGCATGTAAATCAGATCCAATAATTAAATTACCCAAACATGTGCATCAAACCCCCCTTAACCCGGACAAATGCTCAAAGACGTTATGCAACTTGACAAGTTAGGTTTGGGGAAGGTATGAGGGTGTCCTATGTTGAATTTTTAATGGTGACTCAAACACATGTAGTTTCTTTTCAATTTAGCATGAACTTGAACCATTAACAATGCAACAACACAAAAGATGCAGTAAACCTAGATCACAAGAAGAATAACCATGCACAAGACACAAGAAGTTATCCTGGGAAAACCCTTCTCAACCAAGCGAAAAACCCAACAACCCTTTGCTATATTGCCAAGAGAAGAAACCCTCTCCACCGAAAATATGGATGCCAACAATGGTGGCCCTCAAGACAAAACCCTAGCACACACAAGAGGGTGCTCTATGGCTAAGAAAGATAGCGCATAAGAAGTGCGCACCAAATTTCAGCTCTCCAAGTAAATACGCTGAGTGAATGAGATATAATCCACAATGGGGATGTATCTCTCTAATAAATACATGACCTTACTCAATGAATAAACATGTCTATTGGCACAATAGGGCCGACTTGTACAACTCAATAATACAATTAATCTTTTACATAATATTCATTATCTTTACACAGTAGGGCCGACTTGTACCCTCCACAATACAAATTAGGGTTTTACAATAGTCTTACTCTTTGACAATATAGCAAGGGGTCTCACACACATCCTCTAGTGCTCTGCCACAAGGGACAAGTCCACATGTGCTCAACCACAAGGAACGTCACTCTCAACAGATCAACTCAATTAAATCCATAGGAGTATGAACTGGAGAGCCATCTCAAGTCAACTGAACTAAGTCCATAGGAGTATGACAGGAGACCATCTCAAGTCATCTCAACTCAGTCCAGAGGAGTACGACATGAGACCAACACAAGTCATCTCAACTCAGTCCAGAGGAGTACGACTCACCTATCACATAGGTGTTCTCATAGATCATCTCAACTCTGTCCAGAGGAGTACAATCTGGAGGATGTTTGATGAAGCTGCAATCATCAATACAGAAGTACTCGAACTTCGTCCTGGCAAGCGGTTTGGTGAAGACATCTGCAACTTGCTCGTGTGTAGAAAGGTACTGCACATGTACTGCTTTCCTCTGCACCATATCTCTGATGTAATGGTATTTGATCTCGATTTGTTTCGATTTATCATGAAACACAGGATTCTCTGAGAGCTTCACACAACTTTGGTTATCGAAATGGATAACAGTGGAATCCATCTCATGTCCAAATAAGTCTGCAAGGAGCTTGCGAAGCCACACTGTTTCGCGGACTGCCACACATAATGCAATGTACTCTGCTTCTGCGGTACTCAAAGACACAAAAGTCTGTTTCTTGCTGCACTAGGAAACCATGGTAGATCCAAAAGTAAGACAACAACTGGAGGTGCTCTTCTGGTCCACTGCGCCCCTGCCCAATCTGCATCGACATATCCCTGTAATCTCATGTCTACACCGGAGGCATATCTTAGTCCATAACCAACTGTGCCTCGTAGATATCTCAACACATGCTTCACTACTATCTAGTGTGTCTGTCTCGGTTGACTCATAAACTGACTGAGTACACTCACTGCATAGCATATAATCTTACACAAGTGGCTCTCTAAGGAGCTGGAGAGGCGTCATCTCAGGGCTAGAGGGCAAGCTGGTTTCCACCCATACCACTAGACGATTGATCACATCTTCACACTCCGAGCCATTATTGAGGAGGCTCGTTGTCGCTCTTCGAAGGTTTACACTTGCTTTGTGGACTTTTGGAAAGCATTCAATACAGCTCTGAGATATGCATTATTCCAAAGGCTCCGTGACATTGGCATATCGAGGCCCTCCTAGTGGCCATCATGAGGCTGTATGAGTCAATTTCAAGACGTCTCAGGATGGCACATGGCCTTTCCGACTTTATTTAGAGTACCATCGGGGTAAAATAGGGGTTTCCTCTCTTACCTACACTCTTCGGGATTTATATTGATGAGCTGGAGTCATTCCTCCATAAGCATATCTAGGAGGGGGATGGATGCCTTCTACATCAGGTCTTGATCTCCTTGCTATTATTCGCTGATCACTTGGTCTTGTTGGCCCCCACTCTTGAGGGCTTGCAGAGAGAGATTGATGCACTAGCCAACTTTTGTGACCTTTGACAACTGACGGTCAACCTAGGTAAAAGCAAGGTTCTGATCTTCAATGCAACAAAGAGTTCTCTTATAGACTTACATTTCTACTACAAGGGGGCTGAGATTGAGATCACCACAACCTACACTTATCTGAGAGTACAGTTCACGAGGCCCTGTTTCAATATGCAACAAGTCCTTTAGCCTAGGATCAGTAAAGGGTACGGTTCCCTGTCCCTCATCGAGATATAGTGCTTCCTTGGTCAGTCTTGGGACATCTCGTCCAAACTCTACCTCATGGAGGCAATTATCAGATCCACAGTTCTCTATGGCTCCGAGATCTAGGGGCCGAGCTTGTAACAGACATACTAGGTTGGGTTGGAGGGGATCTAGACCCTACTTCTCAGGCGTATCATCCGCAGCAAGTGGACGATTCCATAGCCCATTATTCAGGTAGAGTTTGGTGTCCATCCATTTCGCCTTGAGGTCATTTTCTGCTTCGTCTCTTTCCTTCGTAGAGTTAGATCTTTCAAAGACTCTACCATTGGGAGAGAGCGGTACCCCTATCTCACTCTTTGCTCCTTGGAGGCTCTTGCTTCGGATCCCACCTCAGGCTGTGCACGTGGTTGGTTCTCAGAGGCGTCTCAACTTCTCCAGTTGATGACTATCTCCCTAGAGCGCCTTCCCCTATTCAATTTCTCCCTTGATACACTACGTCATCTTTTGTTGACTAAACATGTATTGAATCAGGTTATCAAAGAGAACATCTACAGACTATACATTCAGATCACTTGGACCTCGCCTCCAATCATCCTGGGCTCGAAGATGTCCTTCTATCTAGAGCCTGGGGTGAATGACGATTAGCTCTAGACGGATCCAAAGCACGACGCCTCCTGTCCGCCAGACCACCTCCCAGTCTTAGGTTCTCAAAGATCTATCCAAATTTTTTTTTTTCGGCCTCGGATACTAGGAGTATCCCCCGCTCCTACGTGCCCCCCATGATCATATAGTTGGACCCCCTGATAGTCCTTGAGGACATCGACAACGAGCTAGTGCCTAGTTTTCCCCCCTCACCAATGACCATCCGACCTGGGAGACCGTGCCAGCCACACCATCAGACCTCTCTCTCACTCTTTCCCTATCTTGACAGACTTATGAGTTGGGCATACTCACTTTTATTTTCGATCGCCGTACCTTTGTCATGGTTATATACATTTTGAGGCTACACTACTTTAGGTTTCTTTCTTTATGTTATTTTCAACATTATCTAGGAGTTGCAATTGCACTCCCACATTGTACTCATACTTGTTGTATCTTTCAGTCCCATTGACCTACTTTTGTGGTCATTTGTTGGACATTAATAATTTATCTTATCTTATCTTATCTAACTTGTCCATTGCAAGGCTGATCCTTGAATATACATCAAGCTCTTGAATCGCCTTGACCTATTGGCTTGAAGACTCTACAGGTAGATTTCAAGAGAAGTAGCCCATTGCCCTTTGCTTCAGAAAGAGATAGACCTTCCTTCACCCTTGAGTTTGTGAAAATATCCTCAACTGAGATTGCCTGAGTCGAAATACGATGGTCATAATGAGGGACATCATGAATTTGACATCGGAACTTGCTCCAAAGATTGAGACCACTGCTTGCATCTCCTTGAGCAAGCCCATTGTGCCTGTCTCATTATTACCTCTAAAAACATTACGTGGAATGAGCAGGTCCTTTTTGTCATCCACTTTTGTCTCATAATATAAGGATTTGAAGTCTTTACCTCTATCTCCCTTATTTGAACTAAGGGTGAAATGACCTAGGGTCTCATTACCTTTATATGACCATATGTCCAACCCTTTAGTTGGGTTGTCTGAGTAATCAACTAACTGTATATCACCGACCATATTGCAGAAACCCTAGCCTTACCATAGTCCTTGAGAGTTTAGAACATGATCATCTGTACAAATTTCTAAATCCCAGTTCTAAAACCAGCCCTAAAATAGATAAGATTAACCAGCCCTAAAATAGATAAATCTTATATTAACCCTTGAATACTTGTAATAATTTTAATTATGTGTTAAATTAACGTCGTATGGCAGTAATCTCTTCCGTGAGCAAATTTGTGGCTCCATCTCCATGAGGAACATGATCTTTGACGGAAACTCCACCATACTGTTCCTGGGAGCCATTGCACACATCATGAAAATATTAATAAGAACCCTAGTTCTCACTTCAGATCAGTTTTAGTAATAAACTAGATCCGTTTGTGTGACATTTCCTGTCCTGTTTCTTGTCATTTTCACGGGTTCAATGAATAAAATTTCTTTCCTGTTTCTTGTCATCTTCACGGCCTCAACGGATAAAATTTCCACTACCATGGATAGGGTATGGAATAAAACCTTACTTAACCTTAATTTTGTTCTAGTGAGATATGTGTCAATTTGACCAAAAAGAAAGTGAACTAGGGTTTTAGAGACTTAAAAATACCTAATGGTTGAGTAATCCCGTCCATAGTCTCTAATCTCACTCCAATCTCTTGAACAAGTCAATATTTGTAACAAGTTACAGCACTAGAGTGACCATGGGTGATCAAATATATTGATGGCACAAAATTTGGTCCACACCATCTGAGATTTTAAGGCTTACTCCTATGCAAATTGAATGGCAAAGCACTTTCTCTGAGGACCTGTTGGAGACCGTTGGGTGGGCATCCAATGCAGGCTGTATAATCATTTTTTTCCAACCTCTCCAACTAGCACCTTCCTAGCTTGCATGCACCAAGGATAGATCCGTTGGGAGAAGGGATGAAGAGAGGCACAACTCGGTGGAGGGCCCTATGAGAATAGGATTGAATACTAGTCCGAGACTCGTGATTTGACACGTGAAGTCCTCTTCTTGCATGTAGAGCCTTGATCCAAAGAAAGGCACGTGAAAGAGGTCTCAAGTAGTATCTTGTCTAGAGAAGAGCACTGAGCAAGCCCCTGCCCATGATCTCAATGCCTATCATCACTCCGAGTTTTATATCTTCTCTTGGCTGGATATTCAGCTTCTAGCTAGATGCTAATTTTTTTTGTCTCTTCTGCTTTCAGTATTGTATTTCATTGGATGTACTCTTTTAGTCCCATTGACCTGCTTTCGTTGTCACTTGTTGGACTTCAATAAAACTATCTTATCTTATCTTATACATATTGTACTGTTTTAGTCCCATTGTTCCACTTTTTGTGGTCATTTCTTGGACATTAATAAAATTGTCTTTTCTTTTCTTATCTATTTCTACGACAATATAGCATGATCCATTCTATTTTAGGTTAAATGTTCTTTGGGTTAGTGTCTTTTGTCAGCTTTTAAAATTGTGCTATTCAAAACTGATTTACAAGTGATGCTTTTCAGTTCATTTAAGTGCATGGTCTCTGGAATGTGAATGCTCTCATCTTGGTCGCTTTTGTTCTTGGCAAAGGTATCTGCAGGTACAGTCTGTCCTTGCAGAATTAAAGGAGCGGTTTCAGTCACATTCTATGAGATCATACAGGTCTCGATTTCAGAAGTAATTTTCTTGAATCCTGAATTTTCAGATGGTATTTATTTGCTAGTCCTATAGTTTGTTCCCAATGCTTGTAGCTTTCATTCTCATCTTTGTCTTTGGGCTCTTATTAGATGATATTTCTTATCCTCTCCTAGAGATTTTGGTAATATTTTCATAATGTAGTTGAGCCTGAAGTAGGCAACTTACTTGATTTTAAGGATTAATTTAATTACTGAAACTTATTCTGGGATATTGAAGACAAATATCTCCAAGAAATTGAGAATGGCTTTGGGCTACCTATTTTGTTGTACAGCTATTTGATTTTTCCTTTAGAACTAACATCTCTCTATGATAACAACAGTAAGTCACATGACACAGGGACATGTGGACAGGAGGATATGGGTGTCCGACACAGGACACGCAGAACCCCCCAAACATGAGACGGGGGGGACATGTATGTGTGTGTGAGATTTAAAAAAAATTCAAAATTACAGTTATGAAATATAGACATAAAGAAGTAAACTTTTTCAACACTTAGAAGATAGAAGCACATCAATCACACATTGGGACACATTTATTGACACGTCAAAACACAGATGTACACATTTTTGAAATTTTGTGAAAACTTTTGAATTTGTTTGGTGTCATAAGTGTCCAACATGTTGGGACACACCATGATAGAGTATCGGACACGCTGGCATCATGTGTCTTGTGTATCCACGTGTTGAACACAGAGAGACGTGACACATAGGGCTAGGAGGATGTTCCTATTTCCTACTAACAACTGAGGTGGAAATATTGGTGTAATCTGTAAGTGTGGCCATTGGACCCTATGGCCCATCTATATTCATCATTAATACACTTTTTTTCCAGGTTATACTGCCTGAGGAAAACCCCCGAGTACTTCCCCTCATTTCGAGGATGGGACCCAGGGTAAACCCTAGAATCTTTAGGGCACAAGGCCGGTCAACAACAGGGCTCAAAGCCATTACAACAATATATGCATTAAGAGCTCAACATGTTACTTGCAGGAATTGAACCTGGGTGGGGAGGATAACAATCATTCCTCCCAACCACTCGAGCTAAACCCAATTGACATCATTAATACACTTGTAATCATGGATAAGGTCATATTTTATTCATTTATTATATTAGTAGGTTTTGGACTAGGTCATGTACAACAAATAAATATTGAACCCAATGCAAGAGAGATTCTAGATTCGATTAATAAGAACACTAATGGGCAACCTCATGATATGTAGAGTCAAATAAATATTGAACCCAATGCAAGAGAGATTCTAGATTCAATTAATAAGAACACTAATGGGCAACCTCATGATATGTAGAGTCAACAACCCTCTTGGGGAGTGTGCCCTACTTATATGGGCCCATAACCCTCTTGGGAGGATGCCCTACCTACTTGAGTGGTACAAATACACAACTCAAGCTTCATTTGTGACATCATCTTTGATCATTTTGCTTATTGTCTTTTTCAGTAAAGTGTTTAAGCCTATGGGCACCTATATATAGAGTTGGCGCACTCTTGTTTTTTGGCCGATTTTTTCTCACTTGTGCACTTGACCTTTTTCCTTCTACTGCATTAACGGACAGCTCCAGTGAACTTTTTTAGTGCTATTTTTCTCTTTTATTGGCATTTTTTTGTGTTAGCTGTTTGGTTTTGTTCGATCCCCTCATTGTTTTGTGATCTCAACATTTATGGAACTAGGATTTCCAGATATAATTCCCCATCAAACAGAAAAGGAGAGAAGAAAACAAAGAAGTATGGTATGATCTGCGTCAAAGTTTAGGGGAAAAATCCAAGTTGGTGTTGATCTATAGGTTATATTTTCAGTTAAAGGTAACTTTTGGCACTTCAATTGTTGAAAGAATATCCTCTTTATTAAATCATGCACACACCTAGTATGACTTTGCATAGATAATATAATATGATAGAATAGAATATATTTGATTAAAAGTCCATGAGGTCAATTGTTCGATCCCCTCATTATTTTGTGATCTCAACATTTATGGAACTAGGATTTCGAGATCTGATTCCCCAACAAACAGAAAAGGAGAGAAGAAAAAAAAGTATGGTATGATCTGCGTCAAAGTTTAGGGGAAAAATACAAGTTGGTGTTGATCTATAGGTTATATTTTCAGTTAAATGTAGTTTTTGGCACTTCAATTGTTGAAAGAATATCCTCTATTAAATCATGCACACACCTAGTATGACTTTGCATAGAGAATATAATATGATAGTATAGAATATATTTGATTAAAAGTCCATGAGGTCAATTGGTCTATGGGATGATGTCACATCTTTAGGAGGCTATGCCTTTGCTAAAGTGGGAGAGGGAGGTAGAATGGCACTAAAGGTATTGAATAAGTCATTGCACCACTTATCTAGGCCACCCCTCTTGGGGTTCTCCAACTTGGCGATCCCCCACTAACTTGTCCCTTATCGGCAATGTTATCCCCTATCCTAGGGATAACTAAGGAGATCATGTCTCGAGGCCCACAGGTCCTAGAAATGGAGTGCCAAGAGCTGGATGACTTGAGCATGGCCTCGGAGGGCCCATCTTTTCTTCAGTGCAGCCCATCTATCAACAACAACAGTATCCATCCCACCAGCCTAGTCCTAAAGTCGCTGTAAATCTTACTCCATGAGGTAATGAGTCCGGGTATCATGGTATGTGTCACTCTAATTATTGAAGCACTTGAATATGTTGCATTGAATTCTCCTTCATTTCATAACGTTTGCTTGGAAATTATGCTCTTTAAATTGCTCATACCTGGGAGGGTGACGTGATGCCCTAGTAAGTTGATCTCCCTTTAGGATGGGTTGCCACTAGGTGGGTCTATGAAAGGTCATTGTCCATTCCCTCCATACTTACCACTTTCCGTCCTTACTCCTCTCACTTTCTCCCTTACCTTTGTTCGGGCATTGGGTTTGCCACACTAGGAAGGGTTGTCCCTTGCCTTGTGGGAAGAAGGGGCTAAAGGCCCAGAGGGTAAAAGTAGCTGGCAAGAGTTAAAATCCAAAATGAAACCTTTGAGATGCTTTGCCTAGGGATTCCCGAGAAAGCAGTAAAAGGCTTCTGAGTAAGAAAAGGGAACTCGTAAGATAAATAAACACTCAAGGTATTAGCTGGTGGATGGGAGGTCTCATCATGAGCTGGGCTATTAGGACCATGGGCATGTAGCGATATGACTCTATCTGGTCACGAAACTAGGGTAGTGGATCTTGGTGGCATAGCCAAGAGAAAGGGGGTCTCATCACGAACGAACCTTCTCATCTCCATGAAATGCTTGTGGCTAACGTTGTCACGTCTGGTCACCAAGCCAGGACAGTGTCCCTCAACTCTTCCCTTGAAGCACAAAATAAAAAGCAATAAGACTAAGAATAAAAGGCATTGAATGGGCTAGGAAATAATGGCATCCATGATAAGGTGCAGCTCGCCCTCTACAGAGGCACCCATAGGTAAGACCTACATTTCCCTGTTATCACTGCACCCTATGCCCATATTGGAAACACCCCGAATTTAAGGAGGATTAGCCCAATAGGACATCTTGAGACCCTCTCCAAACCTGACTTGTTAAATTGCATAACGTCTTTGAGCATTTGTCTGGGTAAAGGGGTGTTTGATGCACATGTTTGGGTAATTTGATTATTAGATGTGATTGACATTGCTATGATCCCTATGACTTATGAACCCCTGGAGGGCATACTTGTTGTTGCTGCAGGACTTTGCCCGGTGGATAGGTACATATGGGGGAGTGATTAACTATGACCTCCATGGGGCTGAAAGCCCACAGATGGATGTTGTGACCTCAACCAGGGGCAGAGAGACACCAGAGGCTTCCACCAGGAAGAAAGAAGGACGTTGCCCTTGAGACACTCTGGTAGGCCTAGACCCAGGGGGGTCTTGCCTTTCCACCATGACGTTGACCCTTGAGAGCCCATGACGTCATCATTTTGACCCTAGACGTCATTCAGTCTGTTGAAATAATGTAACTGCGAAGAGCATTCTTATTATTATTGTTATTTTATTATTAGGATTAATCCCCATTGTGGATTAATCATGTCGGTAATTGTATAAGGACCAAATCCCCTTTTGCGGATTGGTCATCGGACAATTA
>ML790344.1:168247-179110 GCA_009831015.1 Picea engelmannii | reverse complement strand
GATCTATGGACTGAACCTTTATCTGAGCATACTCATCTGGATCTACACCTACTGTGGTTACTGTCCTATCTTCAAGGTAAGTTGGTTGTACCAGGTATGTATCTCACTTATCTCCTTCAAATCTGATTTGATTCTGCTACAGGCTGTGTAAACTAGTATGCATTGTGTAGATCTAAAAGTGAAATGATTAGACAGAATTGTTAGGTCTGAAATATGTGTTTAGTGACATAGATCTATTACTATGTTCAGATCTGCTCATTACTAACTTTAGATCTGAGTTTACCTTCATCAGAGTGTTTAAGCTTTTATTGCTGTCCTTCACTGATCTACATGCTATGTGTTATAGTTGAGTTACAGATCTAGTTGTTTTTGACCTTTCAATTTTAAAAGAGATTGCTGTTCTGCAAAATTACCCTAAAACTAACAGGTCTGACCTTGGGGAGCATAGCAAATGGATGGCTCCATACCTTTGCAAATCATTTTCTTTTGTAAATGTTGTGTACAGGACGACTCCCTCTAACTCCTCTCATCGCTGTCTGAAAGGTTAATATTCCCCAAGCTATTAGGCTTAAGGGGAGCACAGTTATCAATCGCAGTCTTGTCCAGAGAAAGACCTTTTCTACTGTTATTTTTTCAACAGGCTGAGTGGAGTAAAGTCAAGGTCATCCAGCTATATTATTGGTGTGGAGCAGATCTGAGATATTTTTTCAACATTGATTTCACTCTATCCCCAATAGTCGTTTGCTTTTTTTCCCACAGTGGGATTGGGATAAAAAAGCAGATTATTGTCCTGCGTGACTTTTATTTCGCTATCAAATAGCTGAGAGATAGAGGTCATTGTTTTCTTTTTTCTTTTCCTTGCAAACCCCCTCAAACTGAGCAGGACAAGAAGATTTCCTCACAGCTGAGAAATTGAACTGGTTTTGACGGCAACCGTGAGTCACAGAACGTATGGTCACTTGAAATCAAAAGGGATGCAAAAGGAGCCTCTTATACACTGCAGAGAAACATGCACAATTAATTAGGACTGAACCACAGAACTGGATCATCCCTAGCAGAAAGCAGAGTGCAAGAGAAATCCTCACACACCCTATACCAGTGTTACCAGAACCGGTAAAACCGGCCGGTCCGACTGGTTCACAGACCCCACCGGTTCAAACCGCCCCCTCCAAACTGCTTTTGACCGGTTCCGTACGGAACCGGTTTTTTTGCCCGAACCGGCCGGTTTTTTTCTCAAACCGGTATTCTCTTTCCCTCTCTGTTTTGGTGTTGGTCCAAGGAAATTTTTTGGTTAATCTCATGGTATGGAGCTTGAGTGGTGATTGTTGCTGTGTTAAAACTTAAATCATACTTGCCGGCCATTGAGGAATGAGGCTGAGTTTTTGCTTACATCCACTAATACGAACCCATTACTATGCTCCATTATACTAATTGCTTGAGTAAGTCTGTCTGTCTTTGCTCAAGGGTTGATGAGCTGACTTAAGTCTTAGAGTCTGTTATACGATACTGGCTGGATTGGAAAATATCTCTCTTGAAATGCATATTATCATTGTGGTTTCTTCTCTTGCTTTTCAGGCTACAGAGGATCATCTCATGAATCATGAGAACATATGTTTCAATTATGCCTATATGGAAGTGGTGGCCAGGATTTCAAGCCCTTACACCACCAGTTAGCATTCTATAACAAAGCACATGATAAATGGCATATCTGTTTCCTAGCACAAAAAATTATCAATCTTCAGAATCCAAAAGCTGTATGAGATAAATGAGTTTGATCTTTAGAATAAGTTGTTACTCTACGATGCGTATCTGTGTGTTACACCTTCAGATATCCCTGTCCAGATGGAAGAAACCATGCCTGCAGTTTTCTATTTCTTTTGTTTAATACAGACAATCCATTGTTCTAAAGAATGTTAGATGATGTATGCAGTTGCACACCCTGTTTTAATGTGCTAGGTTAAATTCTGCAAGAGGCAGACTCTATTGAGTCTCTCAGGTTTTGTTGATTGTACAAATTTTTCCTATTTAGTAGAGAATCATATTTTGCAACCAAAATTCCTTTGCCCCCCACCCCAATTGGAATCAACTGGCAGCATTTTGCGAGTATTCTAAGTATACATTCCCCCACTCCCATCTTGATGGATGCACATGAATATGTATTTTTTTTTCAAAATTTGAATATTTTATGTATTTTTAGTGACCGGTTTTTTGATCCGGTTCCGGTTTTTTGGGTCGACCGGTTCAACGACCGGTCTGGTTCTGGTAACTATGCCCTATACAACCAATTATCAAAAGACAGCACTCATGTCTAGGAACTATTGCAACAAAAAAAAGGAAAGCCGCATGAAAACAGAATAGTGATTATCAATTGAAACAGAAACTACCACAACAGTGCTCTGGCAAGATGATCTCAAGGAGGCAGAGAAAAGGAAGGTGCCCTAGGAGCCTATAGAAGCTGTGAAACAGAAGAATATGCAAGGCAGTCATGAAAACAATCTCGGGACAATATAAATGAAGAATCTGCGAACACCTGACTTCCTTCATTTTCGCATGCTTAAAAAAATTGAAATGAAAAGTCTTACTTTAGAATAATGCATATTTTAGCGGTCGAAATTTGAAACATTTTTTATTCATTGAGACACTGCTAGTTTTCTTGGCATAGAAGTTAGAGCAGGGGTTTTATTAATCTTTAGTATTTTCAGGAGTTGTTATGGAGCAGACAATATATTTCGTGATCACCATGTGGCATGCACAACATTGTAGTCCCATTCCATTATTCTTGTTTCTGTCATCTTGAATGTCATTCTGTAGCTGAGGTGCTTGTTAGTTTTGAATAGAACTTCTAACCAAGTTCATTTTGAATCCAAATCTGTTCCTAGGATATATGACCTTTGCATGGGCAACAATGCTGCTTCGATTCTGGGTATGGAGCATCTTCCAAATTTGCCACATTTGCAGCAATGGTTAGGGTTGGCTGTGGCTGGTGCTGTAGAACTAGGACACATAGCAGAACCTCTTACTCTTCGAACGGCCACCTCTCTTGTTCCTGTTGGCTGGAATGGAATACTTGGTGAGAAGAATGGTTCAGAACCTTTAAGAGTCGATGTACATGGTTACGGGTTGCATCAGTGTACTCTGGTTCGAGCTCAAGTGAACGGATGCTGGTATGTTTGGTTGTATTTCATTCTGATCTATGCATAATGTGGTTGTATTGTGGATTTTTTAACAAAAAACCAAGTACATTCTCTACATGTTCTCTGTGGTGCTTAGAGTGCGATCTCTGAAGGTGATATTCCTCAGAGATGCAATATTTTGAACTGAATATTAGAAGATTCTACTTTTTTGTTTTTTTTGTAAAATGTCTATTGTAGTCCCAATTACAAGATTCTTCGAATTACGAGTTAACCAGGTATAGTTTACAAATAACAGGGCTATTAGAATTTAGAAGACACAAAAGGATTGAATGCATGAATTATTTTGCAGACTTTCTTTCTACGAGAGAAACATAGGAGGTTGATTAGGTGTTTTCTGTCATGAAGAGATGCTATGTCAAAACATGAATATCATCTTGCGACTATGTATGTGTCTTTCTTGGGTTTGTAATGTCAAATGATCCATGTCATGCTATTGGCATTGCAATAAATGTATATAAGTAGGAGGACATGCAGGTGAGAATGAACATACAAAGACTCACACCCACAATAGAGAGACACACCTCATAATATTAAGATATGACGAACCTCCTTCATACACAAGTATCATCTTGGGGTCTGTGCTTGTCTATTTATTGTGTTGCACCCCCAAATGGTCCAAGTCATGCTATTGGCATCACATATATATGCATGTATGTACGTGTATTGGTAAGAGAGGACAAAGACACATATACAACATGAAGACAACATACATATCAAAGTCATAGAAAATGGTGGATTTTGTGACAACGATACCATATTTACAATTTTTTTAAGTCTGACGAATTAATTAAAAAAAAGTACAACCCTTCAAGATTGACTTATCTTTATTCAAAAGTGATTGTTATTATATTCTACTGTCTCAACATAGGCATGAATGTATTTTGCACTAGGTTCTCTTCTAAATTGATGTCTATCCCAGCATCTACCTCAACTGGGGGCTTCTTGTTGGCAATATTGGGGACAGTTATGGTACTAGTGTAGCAGGTTGCCAATTGGATAATGAAAGGAGCAAAAGAGAAGCGGTGGAAGGAAGTTAGGCGGTGTGTAAAATCTGCAATATAGAATGAATTTCTGGTTTTAAGTTTGATGGATTTATGTTGTATTTTTTTAACTTATGCTCTAATATATTTTTTATGTACTTTTCTGTATTTCTGTGGAGTCATGTACTCATCTTTTTAAAGAATATGCCATGAAAATGTGATATAAGAATGTGCACACACATTTCCTTCTCTATAAATCATGGATATATTGTGAATGCTTTATAGTTAGTGGCTCAATTTTAGACTGCTAGCTGGGATTGAGATGGGTGCTGAGTATCCTACTTATTTCTTTGAGGTTCCAATGATCTTTGAAGAAGGTTTGTGTCCCTTTTATTAGTGGGGGACCATCAAACTTACAAAATGATAGAAATAAATGGTTTAGAAGAAAGTTAGGTTCCTCAAGTGGTCTCAGAAGGTCCGGTTCCTTTAAAACGGACAACGTTTCCCCTTGGCTATTCGCATAACCTGCAAAAACAACAAGTTATGGTGGAGGAAAATGCCCCAAATTACTGTGGGAGAGCCTGCAAAAAAGATGTTAGAAGATGGGGAAAATTTATTCAAGAAAGCCTATGATAAACTAGTGAGTTAGAAACCAAGAAAGCAAGATTTAAACACACTTTCTTAGTGGTTTGTTTTCTGTCTTAGTACAGCAAACAACGTGGCGCTAAGTTTTCCAAATATAGATTTAAAGTCCTTAAAAAAAACTATTTCTAGCCTTTTAGAATTTTGAAGAAAGAAGCATGCTAAAAGTACTTTTCCTATGCCATATCTATGTTTGAAATGAAACTTTAATGTAAAAACTAGATCTAACTTATCTTTGCATGCAATAAAAATTTACTTAGGATTTAACTTTGAAAAGGACAAAACTTTGATCTTGCATGCAAGTAAAATGGTAACCAAGGAATATGTAGAGAGATTAAGCCTGCAAGGTGGAACTTCTTCTGGGCCATGGAGCCTTTTAGTGTTTATGCAGAGGGAATTTTTCCACTTAAAGCCTTCAAGCATGTAGATGATACACTAGGCAATTCCTTCCACTTCTTGAAGGATGGATAACCTGCAAGTAAAATGCTTCACAAGCGGGGTGTGCACTCCCCGATTCCAATCAAACAAAATGCTTCCTACACATGAGATCTCAATAGCAAGTTAATCCATCCGGAGATGTATGCAAATTGATAATCTCATAGTATTAAAGAGAGTAAAATCAAGCAATCAAAATAGTCTTGAATGATTCTACTATCTAGGAAACAATACCTTCATTCAATTAGAACATATGCAAAGAAAAATACAAGGCTACCTCATATGATTGAACCAAGACAACATTTATCCACACACATGAAGCACAATACCAATTGATATTCAAAGTCTTTGCTTTTATTCCACAAATGAACAACAATACAATCTTCACAAACGTTTCTTCCCTACTCCAACTAGTTTAGAATGGAGGAGAATGCTTGAATAAATAGCACAAAGGGTGAAGTTTCCAAAGAGGGAGGTCGCCAATCCCAAAGTGAAATGGACAAATGTATGGGTGGATTAGTGCCACCTCTCATCAATCATGAGTTAACTTGCCTCGAGTAAATGTGAGAGTGAGAGAAAAGGTGCCACATAGCCAAGGGAAGGTGGCGACCTTCCTTTGGGATCCACGTCCAATTCCCTAAATGCGCAATCTCTCCAAGGAGGTGCGCACTTGACATAGGGATGTTCACCAACTTGATAGAACTCCTCACTAAACTCATACACAACTCTCACTAACATTCCCTTAACTCACCTCAAGTGCCACTATCTCCTAGTGAATAAAGAGAGAGGGTGAGTTAACTAAAAACATGTCTTGGACATGTTTCCTAAAAAATAGAAATGCTGATTTATTTTGATTTTATTCACCTTTTTTGAGAGAAATTGATTTTTTATTGAGTAAAACTCAATATTTACCCTCAAAAAAGTGGTACTTAGGTGAAGTTTGTATTCTGGATGTGAAAACGAATACCCACAAGTCATATAATACCTCCTATATTAGTTTTTTAACTTATTCATCAATTACAATTAAAATATCCCGATTTTGTGGGGATTTTGCAGGAAATTTTTTATTTGCATAAAATATTAAAAAACCTAAGGGGGATGCTTAGCATGGTAAAATACATTAGACACAAGACTTAGATTTTCCAAGCTAAGGCCTAACTATTAGTACACACTCCGATTTTGGAGGAAATGAGTGAAAAAACTCAAAAATTATAACTCGCTTAAAATTAATTCAAGGAAGGAATAATTAATAAGTAAAAAAAACACTCTAGAGTAATGCACTCATGTCTAAGTCTTAGGAGGCTAAGCGTGTTACAAGTTCATCATGCTAACTACATCTTATTACAATTCCCCATAGGGAGTATGGAATGTTGAGATTTGGGTACCTTGGAAAGTGGTCCCCATGTGTTTATGAGTCTCTAAACATAAAGGGGGAGACTATTACCCTTGTACTTTACTTTATGATTCTAATTTCACTTTGAATTAGGAGATTTAAGTCAAAAGTGAAATATGTCACTTAAGTCATTAAAGTGACAAATAATTCACAAAGCGGGTGAATTAATAGACATAAAGCATACTAAGGAAAGCGGGTTTCCTAAGTGAGATTTAGGGATTGAATCTCACCCATTGATTAGATTTGTTTAGATTGGATCTAGGCCATTGATCTTTTAGGGTTTGGCCAAAGGAGGCTAAAGGAGGGTATAGTGCATTTTTGAGACTCATTCTTCACTTGAGAGAAGAGGAGATGAGAAGGAGAGCTTGGGCGCAAATTTTGAGGAGAGGAGAGGGCGCACTTGTTTGAGGATTTGGAAGGAGCTTGGACTTGGCACTAGTCTACCATGGAACTCTTATCATGGAGGATGGGCTATCATATGATGGAAGGCGCAAGCTACTAGAGAGGGGCGCAAGCACTTGAGGAGGGCGCATTCTTGAGAGGAGAGGCGCATCTAGTTGACGTTTCCCTTCTTGTTGAGGAGAGACGCATTCCATGGGAGATGGAGGGCGCATGACAAGGGAGGATTCATTCCATTGTTGAGTTATTGCTTGAGTAGGGGCGCATTTGCTAGGAGAGGCACATCCTTGAGAGAGGGAGGATCCTTCTATCTTATGGGAGGTTCTTACTTCATGGAGAGGTCCACTTCACTTGATTGGGCACACTCTAGGGAGTAGAGGGTGCAAGGGTGAAGGAGATGGAGCTACTTATGGTTTTTGCTTGAGGAGGGGGCGCACTTGAGGAGGGGGCGCACTATCTCTTTGTGGGAGGCTTTCTTGAGAGGAGGAGGCTACTACAAGGGTAAGGAAAAGGCAAGCAAGAGGTCAAAGTTTTAGAGTATGAAGGATTGTGCTCGTTTTACCATTGACAATATCTCTATTGTCACCCAACCATAGGCCGAAGCCGCCCTCCGAGCACCTTAACCTTGACAGAGAATCACTCTGGAAGCAAACCCTAGGCTAGATAGCCAAACAAAGAGTAGCACACCTTTCCCCAAGGATAGCGCACCAAGAAGCGCTGATCAGATAGTCCAAACCCTAGCCAAGAGATAGTCCAAGCCAAAACCGATCTGCTAGCTGCAGCAGCTGCAATGGCAGCTCTCCACAAACCTGCGCACAAAATTGGGCACTACAGTGCGCACAAGTGCTGCTCTGCGATTCTGAGACTGCCTGCTAGAATGAGAACTGGCCTCCTGTATTTATACTAATTCTAGCTAACTGCCTGGGCCGACTTCTCATTCTGGAAATCTATCTGTTCAGTATATATTATTATTTCTGGCTGACTTCTTCTCTTGGAGGCTAATAACCTAATATAAATTATCTTCTTGAGCCGACAAGTCTTCTAGGGTTATTAGCCAACTCATTAGGGTTTCTTCTTGCTTCTTGGAGTATTCTATCCTCGTCAGGTTTACACATGGAGGCAAATACCTCCCGCAGCTACCATAATATCAACACTCCCTCCTAGCTAGGGAGGTATTACAGGTAATGGTCTTGAGCACAAAAACATACCATTCACTCGGTAGCATCAACATAGTTGTACAGACTAGGTCATGACTAGATCATGAGCACCATCATCATCATCAGTGCCATCAGCTGCATCATCTCTCGAAACCATACTCTATCTGAGTAATCAGACATGGTGCTCACTCCACAGAGTGATACAAGAGCCATTCTTCTAATCTAGAAGAGTAAATGCTCTGAACCATTTTCCGTCTGGGAAATCTATGTCCTTTGATTATCCATCTAACTGATAATCATTTCCAATACTACTGATAGTCTTCAAGGCAATCGAAACAAAATAGAACACAACTGTGTCTATCCATAGTAGTACATAACTACAATCTAGTGGTACACTACCACACCAAGTAACACACAAGTACTTGATCAACAACGTATAGTCACGAACAATGAAACACATTCACCACAGTAGTATACATCTACTATCATACAGTCTTCATAACAATCATCTGATATCAACTTGCACAGAAACATGTTATGATATAAACTAAATCATCTGGGCCATTCTTTCACTCAGATCTGTGAGATCTGAAAGAATATCTGCCCTCAGAGTAGAACAATGAGATATCTGGACTATTCTTCTCAAGCAAGAAAGAATAACTGTCCTATCTTTCTGAACCTGGACCATTCCCCACCATGGGCCATTCTTCCTACACTAATCAAAGTGCACCCTGGGGAGAATGTATAAACCCGAAGGAATGCCTGTCCCTGATTGCTGAGCCTGGACCATTCCCCACCCTGGGCCATTCCTCCTACACTAATCAAAGTGCACCCTGGAGAGAATGTATAAACCCTAAGGAATGACTGTCCGGACCATTTCCTCTGTTAACCACAAGAGGAAAAGACTGTCATGTACCAACCTCCAAAACGGACCATTCCTCATGTTAACCACAATGAGAAATCGTTGTCCGGTGAGGCGGGCCAGTCTTCTTTAGTAACCCTCAAGAAGAGAGGCTTCCCTAGACCACTCCCCATGTTAACCACAATGGGAAGTCATTGTCTATGAATCATCATCAATCTGGACCATTTCCCATGTTAACCACAATGAGAAATCGCTGTCCGTCAGAAATCTCAATCCACTTTTCGAACTGGAAAGGAAACTGCTCATCCTGGACCATTTTTTGAACTGAAAAATGACTATCCATAAATCAATACATATCAGTGCTCCCTCCCAACCTGGGAGTCATCTCTTCCTTTTTCAATAAGGAAGTCGTGTCCAGGAGCTCCAACTTGAGTACGCAAACTCTTTTATCTTGGACAGAAGCTTTACCAATATGTCTGTTTATCTGCTCATCTGTGGAGATATGTATTGGAGAACCTCTTTCTCCTTTTTGAACTTCATCGCGGATAATGTAATGCTTGATTTCAAATGTACTTCGTTCTAGAGCACTGGTCTTCTTTGAAGCCTTCATGTAGCTCTGATCAATAAAATATCTCATTGTTCGAAAACTGGAACATATCCATGTGGCACTTCTTCTGTCATCATGAGATTTGATCTTCTGAGTAATCATCTTGATACAATATCTTGTTATAGGAAACCTTCACCACGCTCTGCTGTGCATTGGAGGTTCTCCACCAAGTTATTTTCTTCCATCTGCATACAAGGGTCTCTTTATGGTATGCCTCAAAGTCTTAAGATTGCGCTTCATATGCTCTTTGCTCAATTGCTCTAGAGAACAGTCTTTGCATTCATCTGATGTATAACTTCAACTCATGGATGTTGCAGATGATATAATGACTCATGTAGAGATATGTCGGTTTACTGGAACAAGTAATCATCATAGTCTTCTCCCTCCGTCTGGGAGAACATCTAGTTCTAGATCTTGCAATGCTTTCATTCATAAGTCTTCCATACACTGTTCTTCATCACAACTTTCAGTTCCTCGGCTTGTCTGCTTTTAGTGAGTTTATATCAGGCTGTAATCTTGTGATTCTTGATACAATGACTAGTTGTTCTAGCTTTTCTTTCTTTCTTGGGATCTTCATGTTATTCCTAATGTTTTTCTTTAGCTCTTGGGTCCATGGAGTTTCTTATAGATTCCATGCCCTAAAGATTCCACTTCTTCCTTTTATTATAGGATCACGGATGTGGATGGACAACTAGGGATACTTTAAGACTTTTCTTCGAAGAAGACTTCTTCTAAGGTCGAACTGAACACATACTTCTTTTCATGTTTGTTACCATGGATATATACTTCATCATCTTCAATGGATCATAGGATTAGCTCCCTCCTAATCCTTGCTTCATGTATGAATACATGCTCTTCTTTATGGTGATATATAATCGGCTCCCTCCATCTAGGAGAGTCCACGTTTCTGTTTGCATCCTTATTGTCTTCTGCAAAGCGTCATAGGTCTTTCTCCAATTTTCTCTTGATTGCTGACTTCTTTCTTCTAGGTTTCTTCAAGATTGATTCTGATTTCGGCTTATCTTGTAATAGCTTCCACAATATTTGTTTGATATATTTCATCCTTTCTTGTATATTTTCTGACTTGTACAATGATAGCAATCCTTATCTTGTTGTTCTTCCATAGGTATAGTTCTTCTTGGAACATATTATCTTCTAAGAGATAGATATACAAGATATGTATAGAGATGATAC
>ML790344.1:128819-153622 GCA_009831015.1 Picea engelmannii | reverse complement strand
GTTTTAGATGGTGGAGATGGACGGATGAAGCCCCTAAAAGTTGTCTAAGTGTTATTATGACCTGCGGGTGGGTCTTTAAGTGTGTTGGTTTACTTTTAGAAGTGTTTTAGGCACCTAAAAATTCACTTTTTAACGCATGGCCGAAATGAAAAAGTTGATTAAAATGTGTTTGCAAGATTGGAAATAAAGAACATTAACACATCAAAACATAAGTGGAAAAGCTACAAGAGATATACCATTTACTTATTAACCATTCCACATGTAGATTTGCAAGTTAAATGTGATGAAAGATATGCTTGAAAGTGTAAAGCCTATGAATGTACTTGCTTAAAACATAAACTATGACATGAATAAAAAGAACATTAAGCAAATAGATTCACCATGACATCACATCATCATTTAGTTATCCAACTTGCAAAATAAAAAGGGGGGCAAGAACAACTTGCCTTATGAAAGTAAAAAGAAACTTCAAATTTTAAGATTACTCATCCATATATGTGTTAACCATTAAGTGAAGGATGTGCTTGAAAAATAAAGATTGAACAAGATAATGGAAAAGATCTTAAACCATAACTAAATCACATATGCTAGAAATGTAAGCAAGCTAAATGATTTATGAAACTAATAGATTTAGCACTTAAGAGATATTTTAAACCATTCAACTATTTAGCAATATAAACATTAGCATATGAAGTAAAACTTGAAGAAAAAGAAACTTAAGTGTGATGACTAACTAGATCATTTTAACCATTAAGCAATGTAGGCATCAAAGTAAGATAAGTTTCCCTTAGGCTTAGCGATTTTGGGGATTACTCTCCGAAGGTGCAGGCTCATTAGCTTATTAAAAATGAAAGAGAACTTAAAAAGAATGAAACCACTTACAATGGCCAAGGTGGAGGCAAGCCTACCATTGTTGGCCAAAGAGGGTTATAACAAATTATTGAAATGAAAGGCCACACAAACTTGTCTATTGGACAAGAGGGGCCAACAACTAAATGAATAAAGAATATGAATAACTAAAAAAAACAAGACAAACTAATCTATGTTAGCTTATGATTATGGATCCAAAATGAAGGAAATAATGAGAGAAAACTTAGATTTGCAAAGAGAAAAAGTTGGGAGATAGTTACCCAACCGAAAGGGGTTCTTGGGGAAGTCTTCTTGAATGATTTGAGCAACGTTTCCCCCTCTTTCTGGTAAGAACCTGCAAAAAACAGCAAGCAAAAGCTTGCTGGAAATGCTGCAAAACACACCCAAAATGTCAAAAAAAATTTCTGTTTTTACACATAAATTTTTTCACATAAAAATCAGAAATGAAAAAGTTGATATTTTGATCTATCTAAGAGAATGTTAGCTACAGAAAATGGAATGAAATGACAACAATATATCAGATCCAAATGAAAAGGCAAAGAGTTTGTGCAAGCTATGGCTGGAAACTGCTCTAAAGTCTCTCCCAAACCAAACCTTGTGAGACAAATCTGCACACTAAACAAAATGTAAGTTCAAAACAACATAGTATGATGATTAGAATAGCAATAATGAACTAATTCACAACTCTAGCTAATCAACATACATATATCATCAACACTAATGTCTATTTGATCTACCCAAATAAACTAATTTATCCAAGATACTAGCAAGAAAACCCACAAAATGCAAAGGAACAAAGTCACCTCATATTGATGGACAAACAAGACTAATCTCTATTGGTCCAAAATCCTCCAAAGCTTTTTCTTATTGCATCCAAAATGTGAGAGCCCTGAAGCAACTAATTGCTCCAAAGATCTCAAGAGAAATGAGTGAGTGGAAGATGGCAAGAGCAAGAAAGATGGCAAGAATTCGGTAGCATAACTCTAGCTCAAAGAATCGTGAGTCAAAAGGATGAGGAGGGGTTCTCTTTATACCTCTAGAGGCAAAGTGAAGGCACTTGGATCAATTCCAAGTGTCAAATCTAAAGCAAGAGCACCAATCTCAAGAAGAGGGGCGCCCTAGCTAGGGTTTTGATCAATGGATCAATGATTTGTATGGTTGTGGATTGTCTTGGGATGAGCCAAGAGGCTAGGGAGGGCACACTTGTCACAAGAGAAGGGCCCACACTCTATTTTGGGTGAGTTGTGTTAGGTTTTGGGTTAAGGGGGAGTGTTTCCACCAAAGGGGGCGCAAGCTAAGGAGAGGGCGTGAGGATAGGGGTAGAGTTGAGTGTGTAAGGGTTAGGGTTTTGGTGTGGTTAGGGTTTAGGAAGGGCGCACCTCACCTAAGAGGGGCCCACTCCAAGTTTCAAAGCAAACAACCAATGTTTGGGATGAGGGGGGACGTTTTTCCCCCTAGGGCGTGAGCTAGAGAGGTGAGGGGGTGAGTTAAGAGGTTGAATCAAGTTGTTAAGTTGTTGGGTTGGGTTTGGGTAGGTTAGGAGGGTCTAACTTGCCACTTGCCACCTTAACATTCACTCACTAACTCAAAATTACAATAGTTTTGACATTTTAATAATGTCACCTTAGCAATTAAAATTGCTGTTTTGACTGACACTGACTCTGAGTGGACAAAGACATAGTAAACTTCGTCCGACTGAGCTGAAACTTGGTCTCTGGGTGTAGGGGGTGCTATTCCATTTCTTTTGAGCACAAATACCCCTATCAAAAGCCCAAAGACCCAGTTTTTACAATAATAGCTCAAAAAATAATTAATTAATTAAATTATTAAAAAATTAATTAATTAAAAAAAACCTATCTAGACTCGATGAAATTCCGCGAAACTTTCTACACTGTCTGGCATGGTCATTTACATCATTCCTAAACAATAGCTACCAAAGGATGAGACCATTAGAACGTCGTTCACCACTTTGGAGGAAATTATTGCATGTGTGGAGGGAAAAACTCAAGGGAAGTCAGCCAGGCTCGAGAGCCCGGTTGACAACCTGAGGATAAAAAACCCTCGGTGAAAGGAACTCTCCCAATGAAAACATCCCAAGGTACCTGACCTAACTATAATCCATGCAGACTTATTACATTATCAACCCACACAGGGGTGCGGAAATTTCGTTTACAAAATTTGTGCTGGGGCATTAGATGCCCAAGTAGAACCCATACTGCCTTCAATAAATTTGCATCTGGTGATGCATCTTCATGGCACATGAGTTGACCCCTAGTTGAATAGGCGGTCAACAGGCCCCCAGTATATGACTGGGGTTCTTGGTCTGGGACCAAGCAGTAAAGACCCCTGAGAGGGCCCCCGATATATGATTGGGGTTCTTGGTCTGGGACCAAGCAGTTAAAGTCCCTAGATATGTCTAGGGCCCCTGGAAATGTTCGAGGGTACCCATGCCTGGGGCAAGGGTTGATCCTTGGTCTTGTACCTTTGTGGATAAGACCCTAAAAATATTCTGGGGCAACCTGATCCTTGATCAGGTGTTTGTTGGTGTATTACCCTCTTTGAAGGTGGGCATGACCACATGAGGGATGTATCCCATATGCAATGATGATAAAGTTAAAAAGGTCACCTTGGAAATGAATGGACCAGTATTGCCACCAAGTAACCCCACCTAAACCCTCCTTCACCCTTGCTTGTGTTTTAATTGGGGTTTTGTTTTTGCTTTAGGGGTTACTGTAAAAATATTAATTAAATGTTTTAATTATAACATGTTTAATTAATATTTATCTTAATTAAACATGTTATTTTAATTATTATTTCTATTAACTTAACCTAGCCTAAAAGTATAAATAGAGACCTACCCTCTATCTTTAACACATCTCTCTTATGCTATTATCCAAAAGGTGAGCGAATTTCCTCTAGTTTGCTGTGGCCCCCCTTTGCAATAGTGGCTGGTTCTTTATGATAGCTCGACCCTTCTGTTTTCTAGTTATTCAGCCTGCCTTTTGTTTAGGGATGTGACAAGGTTATCAAAGCTTTGTTGAAGGGTTGTTTTCTGCTGCTGTGACTCACTGTGGATTAAAGTTGAAGCTGCCGACACCCTCTTTACCTCATATATGTTTCCTTTCTGTGAGTCGTGGCCTCTCTACCACAGATCTGGCCCCTAACAGTGAGTCGTGGCCTGTCTACCACATATTTGCCATGGCCCCTCTAAGTTGCCTGTAACCCTTGCTAGCGTGAGGTTTTGAGTCCTTGGAATCTCTGTGTATGTGAGGGTTTAATCACAGAAGTTTCTGTGTGGTGTTTAAGTGGTTCCTGGTGGCAAGTAAGTCTATTCATCTCTTGGCAAGAGATCTAACCTTTATGGTAGATCTATGATCCTGAATTTTTTCTGAGCATAATTTCAAGTGGCTTTACATCTCTTGTGTGGCATGGACTCCTTTAGAGGTAAGACTACAAGGTAAGTAACCTATTCAGTTTACTATTATTCAGATCTGTTGTTCTTTGTTTCTGAAGTTGTTTAAATGTTATAGTTTTCTCATTACTTAGATCTATATCAGATCTGGAGATTGCTTTTAGTTTTGATCTGTATAGATCTATATAAGCTTTGCAGATTAGATCTGAATTTCTATCTTTACTGTTCTTTAGTTTAGATCAGAAAGAGTGTTTGTTGATTAATCTAGATCTACTCCTATGATCTTGTCTTTGGATCTCAGTTAAATCTAACTACTGCTAGCTTAGATCTGAGTGATTGTACACACTCAGAAATTGTTTACATTCTCTGATCTGATTTTAAGCAGTATTGTATTTGTTTTCTGACGTAGTTGTTCTACTAACTGAAATTTTCAAAAAGACATTTTTGTTTTGCATTACTTCTCTAATTCTAACACACTCACACAAATGGAGCCCTGCCTCACCATCGTACCTCTCTGTTTATCATAATGGTATTCACGACACCAACTTCTTCCGGAAGACAGCGGGTATTGCTCCATGAGGTAACAAGTCGGTTGTCATGGTAAGTGTCACCTTAATACTTGAAGCATTTAAATATGTTGCATTAAAATTTCTCTTGATTATAGAGCGTCTGCTTGGAAATTATGCTTTTTTCCCTATTTCACCTTGGTGAGTGTCATGGTTTCCTAGAAAGTGTCCACCCTCAGAGAAAGAGTTGCTACTGGGGGGTCTCCTAGAAGGGTCATTGTACCATTCCCGCTCATACTAGCCACCTTCCATCGCTTCTTCTCTCTGTTTCCCCATCTTTTAGGTCTTCGGGCTTAATGACCCAAGAAGGGCATGAACCTCATTTCATGGGAAGAAGGGGCCATTATGCTTGTAGGTGCCCTAGAAAGAACATCATGCAATAAAGGCTTGCCCTAGAATCCCAAGAGCAATGAAACGCTTCTCAAAAAACAAAAGGGACCCATATAATAAATAATTAATCAATTGCTTAAACATTCCAAGTAATGCGTTTATGGGCTATGCATTTTCTTTTTAGTGCCCCTTATTGACTTCAACTTGGAAAGGCGTGCAAACCAAGGTAGAGCGTTTGTGGGCTATGCATTTCCTTTTAAGTGCCCCTTATTGTCTTCAACTTGGTGACACATGCAAAGTAAATGGCTAATAAAGGGTTTGGAAAAATATGCCTTAAAAACAAAAAGAGAAAAGAGATGTGGCTAGCCCTTAACAAAGGTGCCCATAAATGAGACAATACGAGCCCTTGTATGTCATGAAACCCCATACCTAGAAGTCTAACCCCATCCACCTCACATTCACTACATGACTTAGAAGGGATTCTCCTTAGGAACATCCCCTACTTGAGAAATTGGTTCACCTAATAGGGCATTGTGACACACCTCCCATATGTAAATTTGGCAAATCACATAGGGTCTTTGAGAACTTGTTTGATTCGAGAGGGTAAATTTAATGCACATGTTTAGATGGTTCTTGTATTAAATGTGATTTACTTGGCATGATACATTGACTTGACACCCTTGGAGGGCGAATTTACTTGTCTTTGCAAGGCCTTGCTTGGTGGACACTAGTGGAGGAGCAAGCCTAGCTTGGGCCTTCATTGGGGCATAAAGCCCATAAAGTGGATGCCATACCCCACCCATTGGGGCAACTTGGACGAGGGACATTGCCTTTGGAGGCAGTTGATTGTCCATTGGAGATGACTTGCTAGCTTTCTTAGCCCCAATGTTTGCCTTTGGGGGCCATACTCTTCATTCTTGGGGCATGATGTCATCATTTGAAGGCTAGGGTTTGGTGGTGCAAGGTGCTTTGATGGTGACGAGGCTTGGTTTGATGAAGGAAGAGACACTTGGCACATTCTTGAGTGCTTGGTGGCATGATTTATGGCCTTTAAAGGCCCAACCTTCTACATCAAAGGCTCAACGTCTCTCCTAGAGGCCTTATGCCACCCTTTAGGTTATGACGTCACTCCTAAAAGGGGTTTTTCTTTTGTAAAAATGAATTTTGAAATGTAAAAGGACAAAAAAGGAGGTCGGTCTCCCTAATTTTATGTTGACCTTTTGAATTGTGGACAAAAGGGTTTTAGGTGACCTATAAAAATAGGTCACCCCTTTGTCATTTTAGACATATCACACTTGAGAATTACATATTGCTTTGACTTAAATTTTCGCTCTACTTGGGCAATTTGTACTTTCTCTCTCTTATGCAATTTTTGGGATGCCACTACTTGTCTATTGGAGGAATAAGCTAGGCACTATCTCTTGGATTTCTTTTTCTTGCTCATGTGATGGAATATTCTTGGTAATGAAGGGTTTATCTTGCGATCTCTTGGACTAGGTAAGGAATTCAAGCTATGTGTTGTTTCTTTCTTGGTTTCAAGGTTAATTTTATTAAACTCTTGGAGGAGTATAAGGGCATACACCCTCCACTAAGATATATCATTGTTTTCATTGAATAAGTTATTGCAAAGGTTGCTAGAAGGAGTAAAAAGGCTTACACCCTCCTAGATTTACCTTGCTAGTTGTGTTTGTTCTAGGGAGTAAAAAGGATTACAGCCCTAGTGAAGTAACACAACTAGCATTTACACAAGAGACTCTATAACCCAATTGACAAGGCACTAGACTAATTTGCATTGGAGAAATAAAATCATTGCATTGGTATGCGTGAATTGTTGAGATATTGCAATTATCTAAGTTGGAATTGATTTCACATGTTATAAGCTTGTTTGAGCCCTAAGGGCATCTCCTTTAGCCAAGTGATTCTCTTGCTGTTGTAAACTAAAAGCTACAGCCATTAGGGTTGCACCAAATCACTTTTTCATCATCTTTTGTTACTCTTTCCATCGCTGAAAATTGCAAGTAATCAGTGCTAATTATTCTTCTTGTCAAGGGTTTTCATTGAGGAACTTTGCTTGTGAATTTCAGTGGCTAGAACTTGCTGCTGTAGCAAAAGTTTGCTACAGCCACAAGACTGCCCTAGTATATTGCTGATAACATCTTTTTGCAGCCCTATTTTGCCATCAAAACTTGTGTTTAAGTATTGGAATATTATCTACATGTTTAGGGCTTGATTATCCAATAATTATTTGGTGTTTTTGATGGTTAATTGTGCAGCTGTTATAACTTAGTCTTTGCTGTTGTAAATCTGATATATGCTGCAGTTCTGGGACAGCAAGCTTATCTTGCTGATTCCCCCATTGATTTTTGAGGCTTGGTTTGTCATCATTTGTCTTGTTCCGGGCAGGTTTAACATTGTATTGCAACTATTCAACCTTGACAACCATTCTCCCTCCACAAGACTCTTCTCCAAGCCCTATCTTCATCTCCAAACTTGACCTATAGGGGATTCATTGGTCATTCTCTCACTTTCCATCTCAATCTCCCTAGGGTCACTGGGATTCCCCCCTTGTGGTGATTTACCATCAATAAAGCGAGGGGAGTGTCTATCTAAGGTAACAGTGGGTAGGTACTCCCATAGTTGTCACATTTCCATGGATTGGGTTAGGCTTTGCCCAATCTACAGATTGTGCGATAACACACCCCATGTGCAGATATTGGTGTTTATGTCGTTTATGATTCTATACATTCGGTGTATAGAATCGTGTTCCCATTAGGATTTTGGGCTTGTGTGTTGCAGTTTAAAACCTTAACAAATTGTGCATCTCAGATCTCATTAAGAAAACTCTGAAAACCAATTTATATGAAATATGGCATTCTAAACTAAAATGCATGAAAGGGGATAAAAACTATAAACTGGACTGCTTTGAAGCAGAGAACAAGAGCCAAGTATATAGAACAAGAACCAGCATAGAACCTGTTGTCATTTGAAGGTGGCCAATATATAGAAGCAAGCTGGTTGGTGGGAGTAAGTAGAGAAGTCAATGACCAAATCTGATATGCCCTTGAGGCGGTACTTTTCCTTTCTTGTATGACATAATTTCTCTTGCCTATCAAGAAAACAGGAATATATTTTCTCCATTTGTCATATCATATTTCCCCCGTTTTGTGGTCCCAAGGCAATCTAGCCCATGTATTCAGTAACCATTTTCCTCGTAACTTGGGCTTGTAACCCCATTAACATAAATAAACTGGACAGCAGAAGAAATATCCATTACATACATAGGTGCATCCCTCATTCAATGGGGCATTGGCACATGACCCCCCATCTCACAAACGTTTGATGTTATCACCTAAATACTTCACATAAGATTTGCATAGTAACATTACAACTTGCTTTGTACTATCAAAAGTGGGTGTTACAGTGGAGAACTGTGTTTCCTGTATTTTATGTACTTTAGAATTTCTGATGGGATGAGAAGTGTTTGGAGAGCATTATGGAGGCATTTTACAATTTGTTTGTGCTTGTTTTTTCTTATGCACAGTCCCTGATTGTTTCTACTGTTTCTTTCAGGTGTTCAACCATAGTGGAATTGTTACCTCCACCACCACTGCCCTCTTCTAGCTACGAACCAGAAAGAAAGCTTCAGAAAATGCAGATCTTAATTGGTGCACCACTTAAACGAGCTTCCACACAACAGATAAATTCATCTTTTATAGCATCTGGTTTGGTCATTGGAGAAGGTTTTACTGGGTCTGATGCAGATTCTCCACATTCTTCTTTGAGTATTCAAAATGGTCTTTTTGGGGAGACAGAAAACTGTCCAGTTGAAAGCTTACGTGAGGTGATTGTTCATTGTACCAGTGATTTTATGACTGTTTCTAAGGAGGTTTCGATAAGACTTCGACGTGTCCGACTATTAGGACTTAAGGTACTAATGAAATCCATCTAAATTTGAAGTAATACTTGATGTGCATCCTTGTAACTTATATTGCATGGTTATCATTGGTAAGAGAGCTATTTAATTAGTTATTTTACTAAGCTATTTTCATTCTCAGGGTGCCGGTAAAACCTCTTTATTCTATGCATTGCTGGGACTGGGTAGGGGAACAACAGCTATCAGATATGAGGGGATCCTTCCAGACACTGATTCTCATGAAGGTGTGGCTGGAGGAGTTTGCTTCATTGATCCAGCAGGAGTGAACTTGCAGGTATATTGGGTCCTGTTAGCAAGGGGTCTCCATGTTGGTCATCTTGGGATCCTCATACATAATATCTGCATTAAGACAATGCATGCATGTGCTCATAGTGCTTCTGGTTTTTTTTATCTTATTGGAAAGCTTATTTCTACTTTGGAGGACCATACTGTTGTTGCAAATGGTTCCTAAAGTATTTTTGTTGGTATTATGGCATCCCTATCTTTATTAGACCTCTTTGCCTCAGCAATATGCACACAATTGAAATTTGCAATATGAAATATTCTGGTAATCACATGAAGGCATCACAAATTTTATAGGAATAATACCATGAGAGGAAGGCGCAAAGACTGCCTAATAGAAAGAGTGGTGGAGTGTGTCGTGAAAGAAAAATTAGACAGCTATATTTGCTGTCTCACGCACGATGACAACACAGAGTTGTTCAAGCATTTGACATGTTGTGGCATTTTCCATTGTTCCTGTGTCGCATGGCTTCATCAAAGAGTATTTTTCCGTGTTATTTCAGCTGGAAACTATCACAGAGTTCAAACTAATGAAAAGCATGTGAAAGTGAATCAACATGTGCATGAAATGGAAAGAGTTGAATGATGTTCTTTTGTTCAGTATGAAACTCCTATCTCGATGGGAGGAAGATCTTGTTGAACACTGTGTTAACAAAATGCTATATGGAGGAAATCAAAACAGATCACAGACCAAATTGTTGAACAAGGAATCTCCAAAAATAACAATTATATGCAATTAGAGGGCTTGCATTCTGAACTCAAAAGTACTAAGCTATATTATATTAATGATATGATTATGATGATTATTAAATATAAACTCTACAAGACTTCTATAAAATAAAAAATAAGATTATAAACTCTTACAAGGAACACAATTTTTGAAATTTTCCGAGAGAGCAACCACCATGAATTAAATGCATCTGGAATAAGTCAGTGAGGATGATGTTGTGGACAAGAATGAAGTGAATCTAGAAATTCATCGTTGGGTTGATTATGCTGGCAGCACTGATAATTTCTTCCAACTGAAAGATTTCTTTCAACTGTTCTTATACATTCGATAATCTTGATCGTGTTGTTCTGATTTTATCATCATGTGGGATGGCCTTATTTTTTTGCTAATGTGAAAAGCTTGTGTTTAGAATAATCCAAGAGGCTTGTAAGGAGAATAACGTGTAAAATTTTAGGTTTGTTCCAGGGGTTCTCTTTTATCAGATCTGCATGATAATATCAGCTTCCATGTTTTAAACTTAAAAAAAAATTCTATTGCTAGTAAAATTTTTCATCAACTTCTTGGTTCCCCTCTTCTGCCTATATTCATACTGTTCAGAGACTAAGATTTTGTCTGAGAGGGCCATTTGACTATTAATATATGTCAATTCATTCTTGAGATTCCTTGTTCTTTCTCTCACGTTGTTAGGTTGAACTTGCTATCTATCTATCTATCTATCCATCTCTCTCTCTTTATATATATTTCCTTGGAATATTGATCCATGGGAAACCCTTGGGCACTTCCCCTCTTTCCGAGGATTCTATCTAGTGTAAAGCAGGTGGTGTAGACTTAGTGAGCCTGACACAACAGGGACATCTAGTGAGGCCCTCAATATCAAGTACACCATAGAGGCAACCGGTCATGGACCCCAAGACCTCTTGCTTGTAATTCACAGTACTCAGCCACATGAGCTAGCCCATTGGGCTGACTTGCTCTCTATATGTTTTATTGTCTTTGACATTCTTTTTCCTTCAAGTGTAGTAGAGTGAACCTTGGGATATATAGGTTCAAGCCATACATTTTTCCCTATAGATGCAGATTAAACCATGAAACCTATAGGTTCAAACCCTAGTTTCTTTTCCCAAGTGTGGGGTTTTAAATCTGATATTGAGAAGTGTTGGTAGGCAAATATATAAGTAGGTAAAATATTCCGCCAGTGATGTCCACTATGGGAGATAAATAGTGCAATACAAGAAGGGTTATGGCTAATCAATTAGACTCTAAGCATATAGTAGTAATAATAAAAGTATAATATATTATTATTATGTTAATGATAGTAATACCTAAATCAATATTATACACTAACATCCCCCCTTAAGATTGACTTAGGGGTAAGAGATATTATGACAATCCTTCCCTTATCTCACGTAACCAAAGATAAAATGCAAGGAGAATTCTCACACGTAGCGCACCAGATGGGGAGACAGTCCATATATTTCCTAATGTCAAAATTGATTTATACAAAAGGAACAACACTTGATTTGTCAGTTAGGCTGTTAATTGGGACCATTTTGACCTCTATCCTTTGAGGTGACAATTTTATCCTCTTTGTCAGTGAGATTAGCAACCTTTGATTTGTTGGCCAAGGATCATTTAGTCCTCTATCCATTGAGGTGATAGTCTTATCCTCTTGTTAGGGAGGTTAGAAACCTTTGATTTGTTGGCCAGGGATCATTTAGTCCTCTGTCCATCAAGGTGACAGTTTTATCTTCTTGTCAAGGAGGTTGACCTTCACCTACTGATGAGTAGGTGGTAAAACTTCACTAGTGGCCCTAATGATGGCGCTAATTCTAGTGACTTCACCTGTTGAAGAGAAGGTGGTAAAACTTTACTTTTGGTCTTGTCCTTCAATGTCCTTGATGTTGGTACAGATTCCGGTGAATAGAGACAAATATTTTTCCACTCTAATGAAATCACCAGGCTAGAGAGTGTGTAAGTCTGTTTTCAAGACAATCAATCAGGGAGGTATTATTCATGTTTTGAACAACTCCTTGAAGTTTTTCCACAAATTTTACAGGGTCATGTTCTTCTTGATACAATAGTATTCCCATTGTGAGACCAATAATGTCATTTACTTTCCCCTTTACACAATAGAAACTCAATTTCTTTCCTACCATGAGAGTAATAATGCCATGTATCCTCTCCCTGCATTGTTGTGCTTTGAATTTTTAACTTCGGTGTATCTTCTAGCAGGAAACCAAATTGACAAAGTCATCAAGCATTTTTGCTGTGGTGTATCTGCTAGTGAGGAATCGCCAAGTGTTTAAGCTCTGATGTATCTTCCGGTGGGGAACTATATTGATGATGTCATTAAACATTTTATCTTTAGTGTATCTATCAATAGGAAATCACCAAACATTTTAGCTCTGATGTATCATCTGGTGGAGAATTCTCTTTGGTTATGTACATCCATAACTTTCGATTCTTGAGAATTATCTCCAATTGGACTTCCAAGAGTCGAAAATGGCCAAGTAAATATTATCTCCAACATCCTCCCTTAATATGCACTTGGGAAAGATGAGGTACAACAATTTACAATGATCCCCAATTGAAGGTAGCTTAGGAATTTCATTCAGTATCTCTAGCTTCACATATTTCTGTAAATAGTACTGAGAGAGAATCAAAAGGAAGAGAATCTTTGCTAGAAAGAAAGGAGACCACCTACAAAACATATAAAAAGTGACTATATATGCAATCTCTCAATATGAGGAAGGCATACCTGATTTATTATGGTACCCAAGAGGCTCAATCATATTCTTATCCTTGTTTTAATGGAATCTCAAAATTCACAAGAATAATCTCATCTATGTGCCACGTCATACATTCTGTGTATACCACTTAGAATGGAACAACAAGAATCATCACCCAAAATTTTGTAAAAATCTAAGATCTGAAAAATGGCTTGAAGATGGTTACTAGTTAGGCACAGTGAAGCTACTTCATTTTTAGGTTGTTGACACCATTCCTTTTTACATGTGATAACGTCCATCATAAGAATGGGAGTGTTATGGCCTGAAAATGCATAGTTCAAACTTCATATTGCATTTTTGGAGGCACTTTTTTTCTTATTGTAGTGCCAGAGATGTGTACCCTTGGAGAATCAACATCATTTACAGGCTGTAATGGCTTGGTGGAGATCCATTGTTATCTTCATGTTTGGATGATCTTTACATATTGGGAGGTAGTAGCTATGTATTTAGAGGATGGTTATGACGATCTTTATGCCATATTTTATGGAAAAGAAAGTTGAGGGAGGCTTCCAGGAGTTTCAGTGATAATCTATGGAGGAAAAGATGGAATCTAGAATTTTCTAAATAATATTTGATAAAGGGTTCTAGATACTTCTAAGGATATTTTAATGGAGGCTTCTAGGAGGTTCTTTAAAATAAATTATTAGAAGAAAATGTGGAGGGGGAATTTCTAGGGGATTTTAAATAATATTCTATTGAAAGTTTCTAGAAGAGCACTTTTCCCTAGAAGCTTCTAGGGTTTTCTTAATACCTTTTTTTTAAAGATTTTAGTATTTCTTAATATATTTTATTGAGAGGTGGTTAGAAAAGAAAGTCTATAGAAGAAGGCCTTTCTCTCATTTGCAACTTGTGATTTGAGGTTGGAGAAACTCCTACAACACTCGTGGAAATTGTCAAGGGGTTGATATAGAGCATATTTGGAAGATCTTCTTCAATAAATTTTAGGGCTAGAGCATTCAAGAAAGGTCTGCTCTTTCATGTTTGCATTTGTTTCTTTGCTGGTATATTGTACTTGGTTATTGCTGCTGGTCATGGCTAGTAAAGGCAGGTCTGAAAGAGAAATGCTTTGATCCTCTTCAGCCAGATTAATACTAGATGTAAAAGTGTAATGTTTTGGGGGCTTTTATTCAATTGAAAATTGTCCTGCTTCTTCATTTTCATATCTGGTGTCTTTCGTTTGATGCAAACAAGATTGGATTTGTTATTAAGTGCATCTATGATCATTAATGTTTGGCTGAAAATGAATGTTTCAAATCTGTTATAACTGGTATGATATTGCAGATTTGTGGGTTTGCTAAGTTCTTTATTATTGTTGACACTTTCCAATCAATTTATACATCCTTTGACTCCATGTCCAATGGTCAAGGCACTTGTCTATTGAAATCACCACTAAAAACTCATTGCGCATTATACATTTCTGCTTTATTAAATCTGAAAATTGCTTCAAGGGTTTAAAGGATGGATTTATCAATCCTAGTAGGGAATCCCTCCTTGTGTCAGAGAAGAGCCAGCCTAAAGTGAGGAGGATGACCATTGAGGTGATGGTGGAGGGTGTCCTCAAGTTCCCTTAGGGTTTGTACTTGGGAGATTGGACTTAAATTTGATATGTAGATCTTGGAGGTAACAAAATGGTGTAGTTGTGTTACCCTGTGACTCCCTATACCATCATGAAGTACTACACCACCTTTATGTATTTCACATTATGGGATATAGTTTTTATTCTAAGTGTGTATTGTATCATATTTTACCTCCTCTTTGCCTTATCTCTTGATGAGGTGTTGGTGTGAGAGAAAATCTAGTTTATGAGGTGGTTTCATTCATGTAATATAAATTTGTACCACTGGAATGAATATTACAGTGAATGTGAAGAATATGACTCAAGTCCTTTTCCACCAAGTTCTTGTCTTTTGTGACCTATCTTATTTTCTATTTCTTAACATGGTATCAGAGCTCATATGGCCTTAAGAGCATGATAGCACCATAGTAGTTTTGCATGGTTGATGAGGAATTGTGACTCTTTCATAGTAGTCATCTATGAGAAGAGTAGTTGCTGCATATGAGCCACATCTTCAAGGAAAACAAGGTGGTGTAACTCTCTTTAGGCTTTCAGATCTATTATTTCAAATGTAATATGCTTTGTTAAAAAAAAAAACACATGATTTGATGGGTTTACTTATGACATGGTTTTGTTAAAAATAAAATAAATTCAATATTCATAAAATCTCTAGTTTGAGGTCGATATGCTGTAGATCTTTTGTATCTGTAGATCTCTTATACATATCTATCTATTATCAATCTATTGTGGATCTATTGAAAATGAAATCTGGTTGAGAATAAGATCTGCTCATGAAGTAGTAGTTGTAAAGACAAAAGTGCCGCTCAAAAGGGTTCATATCTATACATTGATCTCTTGTCAGATCTGTATATTGATCTTGGAGCAAAATTAGTATTTTTTGTTTGATATGGTCACTGTAAGAGAGGATCATAAAAATATTTTGGTGATTTGACTGCAAATTTGCTGATAGGCCTGATCATCTCCTGTTCGTGGCTATGCTCATTGAAGAAAAATGATATCTATATTTTTTGATCTAATTGAGTATCCAACACTTGGATGGACAGGTGCTTCAACTGGATCCGTTCAATCTGTGGGTTCAATGCCAGAAACAGTCTTACCTCCTATGTTTAGGTCTTCGCTTCAGGGTTCTTCGCTTGCTGATTCACCTATTAATAGGTCCACCGTTCGGATTGTAGTATATGATAGATTTGCCGCTAGAAGATGATCGCTCTGGACAAGCTTTCGATGATGGCTGGCTTTGTTCATGTCTTAAGAATTCTAACAAGCTTCTACACATGCTATCGTTTGTGTGAACAGATCTGTCCATGAAGCTCCCCTCAAATCTACATTGATTTGTGCCAATGACATATCATCGTGAACCATTGCCACCATGCATTTGAAGCAGAAAAGTATAATTTTTTTTTGAAGCATGGTGAATCCAAATAATTCAATTCCTGTCGTCAAAATTCCGTTGGAGATCGATGTCTTGCTCGGTTTCCATTGCTGCTTGAGGGATTTAAAACACCAAGTTTGAAGTGACAAATCTTTAAAAGTATTTCAAGCACTTGTAATCAAGCAACTACAAAGTAATCAAGTTGTCAATCACAACAACATTCAATGACAAAGATACACCAACATTAATCCAATACTCAACATTTGGTACTTGCAATGGTTTTTTGTAAGTGTCAAATCAAATAAAAATTGAATTGCATTGTAATTGTTGGGTGCATTCTCGGTTGAACTCGACACCCTCAAAGTTCTGAGTCTAAATTGAAATTGTTCGGTCTTATTGTCAAAATGGTGGATTTGCAAGAAGCCCTCTTTTGTCGAGTCAATCACACTTTTTAACTAAGCATATTGTACAAGGACCTACCTGCACAAGGAGGCCACATTCAGTTTTTTAAATGGCTCAAAGTCAAGAGTTATTAGAGTTACTGAATAATCTAATACTCATTGTCGAAGACAACACAATCATACTCAACAAATGAACTTTTCAATCTGTTCTAACTTGTTTGCAAGTTTTGGAAGCCAAAGTTGAACTTCATTAGACTCAATCATAGCTCCAACATGATGAAATACAACTCAAGAATCAACAACTTCTACAACATCCCGAACTAGTCTTTGTTCAGAACGATCCTTCATTCGAATTTGATGATTCCAATCAATAGTTAGCACAAGATCACCATAGTAATGCAATGACGGATGAAGATTCAAATAAAGTTGAACTTGAGTTTCTAGAGTCCACTAACAATAACCTTTCAGTGGTGTAGCAGCATGCACAAATACAAAATCATCTTTCCAAGCCTATCATCAGACCTTCGGAAGAAATAAGCAACAACAAACATAGAATAGGACTCGGATATGATAAGTTACCTTTCATATTCTCGACTATTCCAGACCTTTGCAGGAGTACTTGTCCAAGCTTCAATCATCAACACTCCCTCTTAGCAAGGAAGGTACTTCTGGAAGAGCCACCTGGAATTGGCTGTCCCTCCGATCTTGGCACAATGTCCCTCACATCATCCTGCACCATAACATCCTGATAAACTTGATGGTTTGTTGCTTCTTCAATGACGTTACTCATTAGTGCCATGAAGTTTGTAAACTTCTTCGGAGGCCTTCTCTCCCTGACAGTGCTCCTAGGAGCCTCAACATGCTCCTGAGCATCCTTCAATGTCTGCTCAAACCACTTGGGTCTCTTAATAGAGCTGGAAGGGGATAACTCCTCCTCCCCACCTGAAGGTTGACTCCCTAAACTGGAAGCCTTTGAACATTGTTCTCCCTTCATAGCCTCTTGCTCCTTGTCCTCTGCCACTGGTGGTAACTCACGAGACTTCCTAGATGCTAAGTTCTCCTCAATCTTAACATCTTTGCTCACAACTGTTTTCCTTTGTGCTGATATGAAGATCCCGTAAACTTTTGAGGTCCCTCTATATCCCACAAGTATGCCCATATGCCCTTCTCACCTGAAGGCTCCAGCTTCGTCCTCTTCTCCACAGGCACATGGATGTATATTGGACAACCAAAGATCCTCAAATTTCCTATCTCTAGTTTCACTCCTGTGAATGCTTCCTCAGGAGTCTTGTCCCTCAATATCCTGTGAGGACTCCTGTTATGCACATATACTGTTTTGTTACATGCCTCTGCCCAAAGAAACATAAGCAGATCTTGGTCATGTATCATAGCCTTGAAAGAACCGATGATAGACCGGTTCTTTCTCTTCGCAACCCCATTCTGCTAAGGGTTGTATGAGATTGTCAAATCCTCTTGATCCCTGCCTCCTTGTAGAAATCCTTGAAGTCATTGGAGCTGTAGTCTCCCACATTATCCAACCTCAAGACCTTGATCTTCTTCCCTGTCTGGTTCTCCACCTGGGCCTTGAACTCCCAGAACTGACTAAAGACCTCATGCTTGGTCTTCATAAAGAAGGTCCAGGTTTCTTGGAAAAGTCATCAATGAACGTCACATAATATTATGCTCCCTGCACCGATGCTACTGACATCGGTCCACTCACATCTGAATGTATAAGATCCAAGATCGCCTTTGACCTACTCTTGCTACTGGTAAAAACAACCTTGGCATTCTTTCCAAGTGCACACCCTCTGCACACGCCCTGCTACTCAATATTGAAATCTGGGAGACCAGTGACAATCTCCTTCACGATTGGCAACACCTTGTAGTGTAGGTGTCCCATCCTCTTGTGCCAAAGCTCACACAGGTTGTCACTCTCATGTACCAAGGACTGAACAAGCTTGCCCTACAACTTGTATAAATTTCCCTCTTTAACCCTAATGCTCACTGTTGTGTCAGGGCTAGCTCCCTCTAGACGTATGAGTATGTGCCCTTTCTTGAACATGACGAAAAAACTGCTTTCGTCCATAACTGAGAATGGGAGCAAATTCTTCTTTAGTCCTGGTAAATATAGCACATCTTAGGCCTCAAACGAACCCCTTGACTCAAGATGGAACAAAATTGTTCCCTCCCCCTTCACTGCATACTTGGCATCATCACCAAGCTCCACATGGATCCCTGAGTCATTCTTTGTCAAGTTGCTGAGTAGTTCACGTGCTTTTGTCATATGAAGTGATGCACCATTGTCCAAGTACCAAGCACTCCTAGTGACTGTGCTGATAGAGAGGCAGGAGACTAGTTTGAATTCCTTCTCAAACTTCGTTGCAAACTCATCCAACTGAGTTTCTGCTGATAATGCTACCTGTCGTGATTTCTCTTGCCCCTTCTTCTTCTATGGGCACTTTGATGCATAATGACCACTCTTGTGGCACATGAAACACTTGATCTTACTCAAGTCCTTCTTTTTTCCCGACTGTAAGGTTTCCCCCTCATTGTTACTCTTGGAACCCTTTTCTTTTCCCTTCTTGGCATGATTGACTAGGGCCAGGTTCTCCTCTCCATCTCCTTTCCTGTTGGCTTTAGACTCCTCCTGAGTCTCTTCCTAGATGCAATCATCCCAAAGCCTCTCCCAATTGGGAAGTTTCTCTCGAGCACAAACTCCCTTGACAAATGGTTCCCACGACTTGGTGAAACCATTCAATGCCACATTTACAAGTTCTACGTCATCCACTTTCTCCCTAATGGTTGCAAGCTGATCACATGTCTGGGTGATCCTTATGAAGTAGCTAGTGACATTGTTAGATCTTGACATTTGAATGGATCTGAGCTTGTTTCTCAAGATCATCTTCCTGTTCAAGTTGTCACTCTGGAACAAATCCACTAGAGCCTTGAAAATATCTCCGGCCGACTGCTTCTTTGCCACGTGAGGGATCAAATGATCCTTCACAGCGTCCATGATCACTCTTTGGGCTTTGATGTCCTTCTTGTCATGAGCCGCCTTCTTAGTTGCATCTGTCGGTATAGGAACAACCTTCTCTACAATCTCCCAAAGGTCATGTTCCTTCAAAAGAAAAGTTACCCTCGCCTTCCAGGACAGGAAGTTAGATGCTCCATCCAACCTATCTTCAAACTTGAGACTGGTTGCTGCCATTTCTAGATTTGAACAAAAAACATTGTCGTGTGCTTATTCCTTCAAGCACCCACAAGAATTTCACTGATGGTTTATAGATCTGCAGAGCTATCCTTGCAGATCTAATAGATTTGTTGAACAAACTATTGTGTATCTGAAATTGTCTCCCTCTCAGAGTGCAAGCTCTGATACGATGTTGGAAAATCTCACTATCCCCAGCTCCTAGATAAATTAGCACCTTGTGTATTTCCTTATTGATAATTAAATCTCAACAAACATAATAAAATATAATGGCGTGAAATAAATAAAATAGCATAAGCAATTAGAAACCAAACTTCACACAACACACAAAAATTCTACTCTTCAAATCAACTGTTCATTAAATTACTCTTCAAATCAACTGTTCATTAAATAATGACTCCAAGCTTACAAGGGCTCCCAAACTGGTAAAACTGCCCACAAAGAATAGAAATAAAAAAAATATAGCCAACACCTGCAACCCAACAACTCTGCCCCTACTGTACGACTCTGTATCGACGACCTATACGTCTGTACACACCCAACACAACCTGTACAACGCATATGTACGTGCCTGTGTCCTCTGCACTACGCGTATGTATGCTCCCCGAACTGTTTATCTGGTGCGTATGTACGCTTCCTGGACCACCTGTCCGACATGTATGTATGCATTGTGGAACACTTGTCCGATGTGTATGTACGTGCCCTGAGCTATTTGCTTCACGCGTACCGTGTTGCCTGCAACTATGTACGACCCGATTTGCAGCGGTACCTGTTGCCAAGATCTGTCCTTTCTATCAGATTTGTCTGCTACTACCACTTCGCTTCTCTTCTCCTTTGGATTGAGTTTATCTCTAGATGAAAGTCCTTCACCCTTGTTGAGATCTCCTTGAGAAAAAGTCATTTTCTCTCTCTATGAGTCATTGACTCCAAATAGACGTGTCTTCTCCTTTCACCTTTGCTTCCTTTTATAACATTGAGTTGAATCCCTAACCCTAATCTACAAAGTGATTAATGGTTGAGATTAGATCTCACCTCACTGGAGATCAACAATTGATATTAAGTTTAAATCACTAATGTAATTAAATTACACTTTATTAAACTTTTCCTAACTCAATAATTAAAAAGACATTCAATTTAATAATTCCTTTTATTAAAGTGAATTTCTAAAGTTTCTGAAAGGTCCTTTGGACTACTTCCCCATGTCCGACACTAGACTTGTGCGGAAGTACCTATCCAAGCTACAAACATCAACCTTAAATGCCCTTCTTAACTCACTAGAAGGAGATGAGCATGTTGTAGATACGAAGAATGAAGAGTTTGAAGAGCTTGTGGCAGCACCTCATTAAGAGTATCTTGGTGATGAGATTGGTGGAGAAGATTCTAATGAAGACATTCAAGCATGCACTACATGCTCCTTTGAAGATGATGGTTTGGTAAGCTTAGTTCCTATTCAAATTTTTGAATTTTATGATGGGTCTTTTGATGATTTGAAGATGACATGTATTGTTGAGAATCCCTTCGAAGATAAATACTTTTCATGTGCTCTCCTTCCTGTATGTAATAAGATAAGATAGGATAAGATAATTTTATTAATTTCCAACAAGTGATCACAAGATTGGGTCAATTGGACTAAAAAAGATATGTCTAGTGTGAGTACAATGTTGGAGTGCAAAAGCAACTCCTATAGATGCCAAGAGAAAAAGGGAAATAGCGAAAATAGTACATTAGAAGTGAGCATCTAGCTAAGTGAATTTCTAAATCTGATCAAAGAAACCCAAAAGGTACAACAATGATATAAGTGCAAAGATACAAAGGGAGGGTTCATGATTGGAGATCTCGGTGGTCGACAAAAGAGAGAGAGATGGAGATGATGTCAAGGTCTCCTGGTCTTGATGACTAAGGGAGAGTGGGGTGATCGGGGTACTGACTTGTTTTCTGAGTCCTGTAGTGTCGTGAAGGGATCCAACTACATGATCCTCCAGGGGGGGGGGCATAGTGTTGAATTTTCATTAGTTTTGTTGACATTAGATTTACCGTAGCATTTTGATCTTCTTTTAACATTCAATAACTATATACTAAAACATAAAGAAGCAGGTAAACAAACACAAGAAGACACAAAGATTTATCCTGGGAAACCCTTCTTCACAAGGGGAGAAAACCCAACAAAACTTTTCTTAGAGAGAATATCCTTGCCAATACAATATAACCAAGAACCAACTCTATCCACTAGAGCAAACCAACAAAGAAGAATACTTATCTCCCTAAGACATAACCTAGCAATGCAGTTGCATCAAACCCTAGCCAGAGCGCTAGAGTATTTGGCCTCCACCAGCGTACCACCAAGACAAAAGATAAACCCTAGTGAGGGTTATGAGGAAACCCTAGTCAACCTGCGCCCTTCTTCCTTCCTCCTTCGCTGGATAGCTGCAACTACTGCTTTCCACAAGACTTGCGCTCTAGATGAGTGAGTGTGTATGTCAAATGAGGAAGGCACCACCTTTATTTATACTGGACTGGGTAGGTGTCTTTTCCAGTAGGGCCGACCTGTCTTTCTAGAAAATATATTTTCTCTGTCTTTTTCCTGTGGGGCCGACTTTACTTTTGGAGCATTATATTTCTTCTTTATTATTATTCTGTGGGGCCGACTTTTCTTATGGGATCTTCTACTTTCTTCTGAGGCTTCTTTGATCTGTTCAATGGTTATTCTTTGACTTCTTGGCATCTTCATCTCTAAGAAAAGTTGTCTCGGAGGTGAATACCTCCCGCTGCTACCAAAACAATCAACTCTCCCTCTTAGCTAGGGAGGAATTCTCCATGATGCTCTCCTCTGGTCCTCATAGCCCCACAGGCTATGCCATGGTCCTCGGACCATGCCATGGTTACGCAGACCATGCTATAGGTAGGATCATTATGTCACACATGGCTACAACTAATGTGGACCTGTCAATCTCATCTAGGGGCTACAACCCGCTAGAGAACACTAGGGATATAACCTCATAGTGTGTGTCATCATCGTCAAGGGCTACAACCATCGATGTGTCCACTTGGGCTACACCCCAAGGGATGATGGGCTACAACCCATAATATCCCAACCACTTGGGATACAAGCCAAGGGTCGCTGGGCACCAACCTAGTACAACTTATCAGTCCATCAATACGTGTCATACTCAACTCAATCCATCGAGGAGTATCATCAGAGGTCAACCCAACTCAGTCCATCGAGGAGTACGACCTGGAAAATATCCCAACCACATGGGATACACCCCAAGGGTCGCTAGGCACCAACCTAGTACAACTTATCAGTCCATCGATAAGTGTCATACTCAACTCAGTCCATCAAGGAGTATCGTCACAGGTCAACCCAGCTCAGTCCATCGAGGAGTATGACCTGGAGAATGTCGCACGAAGCTGATCACATGAAGCTGCAACCATCAACACCCCCTCTTAGCAAGAGGGATATTCTCTACCATTCCAAGTTTATCACATAAGTACTCGAACTTCGACGTGGCAAGGGGCTTGGTGAGATCATCTGTAATCTACTCATCTGTAGGAAGGTACCGCATCAGTACTACTTTCCTTTGCACCATGTCTCGAACCGAATGAAACTTGATCTCAACATGTTTCGATCGGTCATGAGATATTGGATTCTCGAAGAGCTTCGCACAACTCTAGTTATCACAATGGATCACGATGGGATCCAACAACTGTCCAAACAAGCCTGCAAGGAGCTTCCAAAGGCACACTGCTTCGCGTACTGCCATACATAGTGCAATATACTCGGCTTCTGCGGTACTTAAGGCCACAAAAGTTTTTTTCCTGCTACACCAGGAAACCATGGTAGACCCCAAACTGAAGCAACACCTGGAGGTGCTCTTCTGTCCACTGCGCTCCCTGCCCAATCAAAATTAACATATCCCTGCAATCTCATGTCAATACTGGAAGCATATCTTAGGCCATATCCAACTGTGCCTCGCAAGTAGCTCAACACATGCTCCACAACTACCCAATGCAATTGTCTCGGCTTACTCATGAACTGGCTAAGTGCACTCACTGCGTAGCAAATATATGGTCTGGTGTTAACCAGATACATCAATGATCCAATCCCCCGTTTGTACATAGTTGGATCAATCAAGTCTGAATCGGAAGAAGACTCACTCAACTTCTTCAGATTCGACTCCATCGATGTAGCCATGGACTTACAGTCCAACATCCCAAATCTCGTCAAAATCTCAACTGTATACTTCCCCTGACTCAGGAAGATCCTATCGGTTCTCTGCCACACTTCTAGTCCCAAGAAATAATGCATCATGCCAAGATCCTTGATTTCAAATTCAGAGGCCAACTCATGCTTGCACCAAGCAATGAGACGCTCTGCTCCGGTGAGAAATAAATCATCAACGTACACAATCAAAATCAGGGATTCACCATCAAAAATCTTATAGTACAGGTTGGCATCAACAATACTCTTGCTGAAACCCAAACTCATCTGGTATCCATCAATCCTCGCACACCAAGCTCGAGGTGCCTGCTTGAGTCCATACAGGGCCTTCTTCAACCTGCACACATGGGACTCCTTCCCATGAATCACAGAACCATTTCGCTGCTCGATGTATACCTCTTCCTTAATCTCTCTGTTGAGGAAGGTTGTCTTCACATCCATCTGATGTGGTCTCCAACCCATGGATGAAGCAAGGGCAATGATCGTTTGAATGGAGTTGTACTGAGAAATAGGAGCAAATGTCTCCTCATAGTTTATTCCCTCTACATGAGAGAATCCTCTAGCCACAAATATCGCTGTGTGCTTCTCGATGCTCCCGTCAACTGCATGTTTGATCTTATAGATCCACTTGGAAGTCACCACAGACTTCCTCTCAAGTCTCAGAACAATATCCCACATCATTTTTCATGATGGACGATTACTCCTCCATCATGGCATTTCTCCATACATGCTGACTAGATGCCTCCTCATAATAGGAAGGGTTAGAATCAATGATGTGGCTCATCGCTGCAACATAGCTCGAGAATCTCTAAGGTCTCTTGCTCTCTCTAAAAGTACCACAGGGAGTTGCATGTCCCTTTGCCTCCTGCAAAGTTTGACGAGCCCATGCAAGCCTTTTCTAGCCTACTTCAATATCTTTGTAAACATCAATAGGATCTATAGGATCAATTGAATCAATAGGCTCAATTGTCTTAGCGGGCTCGACTGGCTCCCTCTGAACTGCTAAAGGGTGAGGGGGAGAAGACACCATCTCCTCCTGCTTCTCACTATCAATCTCCATGTGAGATCCTCTAAATCTCCTGAAGGCTACCTCCTCCTCAAAGGAAACATCCCT
>ML790344.1:117175-128719 GCA_009831015.1 Picea engelmannii | reverse complement strand
AGTTTCTGGTAGAACCCAGACGTGTTCACCTAGTGGCTGCAAAACATGTGATGAGGTACCTTAAAGGTACAATAGATTATGGTCTCAACTATGATGGAGATCATGATTTCACATTGAGTGGATATACTGATGCAAATTGGGCAGGAAGTGTTTCTGACAGGAAGAGCACTTCAGGATACTGTTTCAGTTTGTGATCAGCTATGATCTCGTGGCAGAGTAGGAAGCAATCTAGTATTGCTCTCAACACAGCAGAAGAAGAATACATTGCTGCATGTTCTGCCAGCTGCGAAGCTATATGGCTTCGAAAGTTGCTGACCGACCTATTTGACTTAGAGATGAGAGCAACCTTGATTCTATGTGACAACCAGAGCTGCATAAAGATGACAGAAAACCCGGTATTCCACGACAGGTCAAAGCACATAGAGATCTGTTATCATTACATCCGTGACATGGTGCAGAGAGGAGCCTTAAAGCTCCAGTACATTAGCACGGATGAACAAGTAGCTGACGTGTTGACCAAGCCGCTATCTCGTGTGAAGTTTGAGTACTTCTGAGATAAGCTTGGCATAGTCCGAAAGGACCTTCCTCGAAAGAGGGAGTAGTTGCTATGTTCCTTGCTTCTGACCTAGTTGTCAGACGTAAAGCAAGATGAGATGTTCCTTGCTTCTGACCTAGTTGTCAGGCGTAAAGCAAGATGATATGTTCCTTGCTTCTGATCTAGTTGTCAGACGTAAAGCAAGATGATGTGTAACTAGTACTATGCTTCCGGCTGTATAGCTGCGACGTAAAGCAAGTCTAGTTTCCTGCTTCCAACCTGATGTTTGTGACGTAAAGCAGGGTGTGTACCTTGCTTCCGACCTAATGGTTGTGATGTAAAGCAAGATGATATGATGAGACTAGCACTGAGCTTCCCGCTGGATAGCTGTGATGTAAAGCCAGTCTAGTATCCTGCTTCCGACCTGATGGTTGTGACGTAAAGCAGGACGAGTATCTTGCTTCCAGCTTGAGTGCTGTGACGTAAAGCAAGACGATGAGATAAGACTAGTACTGTGCTTCCAGCTTGATAGCTATGACGTAAAGCCAGTCTAGTATCTTGCTTCCAGCCTGAGTGCTGTGACGTAAAGCAAGACATTGAGATGAGACAAGTACTGAGCTTCCAGCTTGACAAGCTGTGACGTAAAGCCAGTCTTGTATTATGATGAGCCGGCCTTGTGCTTTGATGATGATGATGTATCAGTTTTTATACTAATACATATTGATGCAGATGATGATGGCATTCCTTGAGAATGACGATGCTGTCGATGAAGAAAACTTCCGATGATTTATAGATACTACGCCAGTCAGTGTTCCAAGATGATATTGATGATGCGATCCTCTCACCCACTTGATGCTGTTGATGATGTTGTCCTCTCTCTCTCGCATGATGCTGCTGAAGAATACCGTTCTTGTTAAGGGGGAGTGTTGAAATAATGTAATTGCAAAGACTATTCTTATTATTATTTGATATATTATTCATTGGATCAATCCCCATTGTGGATTGATCTTGTCGGCTATTGTAATAGGACCAAATCCCCTTTTGTGGATTGGTCAAATGTTAATTATAATAGGCAGAATATGAAGTCGGCCCCATCGGATATTAAAGAGGCTCCATAATATAATTAAGGTGGTTATAACCACCCAACGGGAGAAGTCGGCCCTGCCAGTGAAGAGACACTTCACACGTGCCAGTCTAATATAAATAAGGAGGCTAGCACCTCACTTAGACACACCACTCACTTGCTCATTGAGAGACAAGTTTCGGATCTGCTGCTGGAGAAGAAGGAGAGAGAGAGAGTGGCGCATATCTGGGAGAGGACTTTCTGTATTAGTTTAAGAGATCTCTTGGCATTGTATTGGCTATCTATATTAAGGAAGTTTTGCTGGGTTTTCTTCCCTTAGAGGGTTTCCCAGGATAAATACCGTGTCTCTTGTGATTGTGTATTTCTCAGTGATCTTGGATTATGCTATTGTTATCTAATGAAATGCAAACAACTATAATAATGGCTTAAACATTAACAGGAAGAGCTCTGTAATGCAAATGAGCAAGTCTCCTATGCCATAACTCACTCATAATGATAGAATCATGTATCAGTGCCTGAACTGGTTGAACTGCCAATCTGTACAAACTGCTTGTCTAGTCAGACAGCTTTATGTCTCAAACTAGAGACTAGTTAATATGTTGTCTTCTGCAATCGTCACTATAGCTCCCTCTTAGAGCTATCACTGGTGACTTGCCTCCATGGTAACCTGCCCGGAACAAGAAACAAGAACAAAAACATCTCCATGGAAACCTCCATGGGATTTAACAAGATAACCTTCTCGAAACAAAGTCAACAACCAAGAATATCTCCTAGAGGAGGTCAATCTATCTTGCAAGCAAGTGCATCTCATAATGATCATAACTTAAATAGATAAGAATGCAACATAAGATTGCAATAATGCCATAAAAGCTAGAGGCATATCAAAACAATCAAACCTGGAGTCTTCACTTCCATAGAGGGTGCGTTGTTTCTCTGAATGTATTGGATCTGAGTTCCCTTTGGAACTCCATATTGTTGTTTGGACAAAGGTCCCTTGTAAATCCCCTGCAAACACCCTCATGATATAACTTATATACAAGTGCATACCTATGAAATTTGTAGCACCATCCAACTTGTCTTCTAATCTCAAGGCTTGCGCAACTGGCAACTGCAACTGCAACTGGCGATTGACAATTGCAACTGCAACTGACATAAAGCAACTGGCACTGCAATTGCAACTGAGAAATTTAAGCTTTCACCAAGTTGTAATCTTAGACCACGAGGAGGTGCGCTAGGGTAGGGCGAGCTGATCTAGAGAAAAATCAATCTCAGCCTCCTCCAATGAGCTTGACAAGGTTTAGGTCTGAGCAACGAAAAACTGCAGCGACAAATCTCACAATCTTTCTTCCAGGGATTAGACTATTCTAAAGGAAACCTGCCCTGATACCATGTTGAATTTTCATTAGTTTTGTTAACATTAGATTTACCATAGCATTTTGATCTTCTTTTAACATTCAATAACCATATACTGAAATGTAAAGAAGTAGGTAAACAAACACAAGAAGACACAAAGATTTATCCTGGGAAACCCTTCTTCACAAGGGGAGAAAACCCGACAAAACTTTTCTTAGAGAGAATATCCTTGCCAATACAATATAACCCAGAACCAACTCTATCCACTAGAGCAAACCAACAAAGAAGAATACTTATTTGCACAAGAGATAACCCATCAATGCAACTGCATCAAACCCTAGCTAGAGCGCTAGAGTATCTGGCCTCCACCAGCGTACCACCAAGACAAAAGATAAACCCTAGCGAGGGTTATGAGGAAAACCTAGTCAACCTGCACCCTTCTTCCTTCCTCCTTCACTCTAGATGAGTAAGTGTGTATGTCAAATGAGGAAGGCATCACATGTTGATATTATGGTAGTTGCGGGAGGTATCAACCTCCATGTGCAATCTATGACTAGATTAGAATATTTCGGAAGCTAGAGAAACCCTAAACAGATGAGTAGAAATCCTAAAAGACAAGTTGGCTCAATAAAATAATTAATATTAAAGTATTAGCCTCTAAAAGGAGAAGTCGACCTAGACAGGTAACAAAGAGCACTATAAATAGAGGGCGCTAGAGTTCATTTGGACACAATCTCGCACCCAAGTCAAGTAGTGCGCAAGTCTAGAGGAGGAGTGCTGCTGCAACTACTATAGCTAGGTTTTGGTCTTGGTTTCTGGTTTTGGACTTTCTTCTTGGTGCGCTATCCTTAGAGAGAGATACACTATCTCTTAGTTATCTGTTGGGTTTGGTACTGCTTCCGGAATTATTATATCTGTCAAGGTTATAGTGTTTGGGGGTGGCTGCGTGCCTATGGTTGGGTGACAATATTGTGATATTATCTATGGTTAAATGAGCACATCTTAATAGGTTATGGGCCCACACCACCTTCAGGACAGTCTAACCACTGGAAGGTAGCGTGGCAGTTCTTTGTTAAGCTCGTTGTGGCACCAGTTGCCGCTGCAACTAGGGTTTATGATTGTGCAGCTGCAACAAACCCTAACCTAACCTTCTGGGCACTTCAAGTGAGAAGTTTGGCATAATTTCTAGACATTCTAGTGCGCCTTAGCCTAGCGCACCTCTTGGTACTCTCAGCAAGCAAAAATATCAAGGTTGAATTTTTGGGTCAAAGTCAACATTTGACTGGTCAAAGTCCAAGTCAAAGGCAATCACGACTTACTCTATGAAGATAGAAAATAAGCTAGAAGGAGCTTCAAACTTAAGAGCATGGAAGACAAGGATTGACCTCATCCTTGCCAAAAACAAGGTTCTAGATATCGTGAAAGGCAAGATCGTGGATACATAGTTTGAAGCAAGAAAAGAAAATAAACCTCAGAACATTGCAACAATGGAGAAGTTTAAGGACAATGACATCAATGCTATGAGTATCATTGTGGACTCTTTAAAATGTCACTTGATACCCTACATATCAAATCTTGATTCATCCAAGAAGATGAATGATGCCCTAACTAACCTCTTTGCAGTCAGAAATATTGGACTAGTGACGAGTCTGGAGAATGAAGTTCGTGACACAAAGATGACTAAGGATGATACTGTAGCCTCATACTTTGTAAGAATTTCTCAGTTGGGAGATCAACTATAAGCCATTGAAGGAGTTATTCCAGAAAAGGAAATTGTGAATATTGCACTTAATGGTCTCTCTAGATCATGGGATGCATTTGCTGCAAGCATGAACACAAGGAAAGAGTTTCCAACGCTTGAAGAACATTGGACCTGTTGCTCACAAGAAGAGACAAGGATAAACTCAAAAGGAAGAGGATGCTCAAGCCTATGCAACAAAGCTCAAAAGACATGGAGGTAAGAAAAGATTTGGTTTAGAAAAGAAATTCAATCATAAGAGAGATATGTCAAAGCTACAATGTTATGGATTTCATGATTATGGCCACTACAAAAGGGATTTCCCTAAACTAGCAAAGAAGAGAAAGGAAAGACACCATGCGTCTGCTGCAAATGATGAAGAACCTTCAAAGAAAGTCAAGCATGAAGAAACAAATTTCTTCTACTACTTAGCTCTTACAGTTTCCTTTGAAGATGACATGTGGTTGAACGATAGTGGAGCTTCAAGACATATGACTCGTGATCGTGAAAATCTCTCAAGCATGAAGGAAAAGGAAACTTCTCATAAAGTGGAACTTGGAGACAATAACTCCTATGCAATCAAAGGATTGGGAAAAGCTTCTATCAAAATGGAATAGGGTAACAATGTTCACCTTAACAATGTTTTATATGTTCTTGGATTGAAAAAGAATTTAGTATCTATTTCTTGCTTGGAAGAAAAAGGAGATAGAATAGCCTTTGTTGATGGAAATGTTCTTGTATGGTCTAAAGACTCAAAGATAGAAGATGCTATAGTTATTGGGATTCGTGAAGGAAGAATGTATAAACTACTAGGTCAGAATGCTCAAGCCCTTGTACACGATGAACTCAATCCTAGTGAGTTATGGCATAGAAGGTATGCTCACCTTCATTATCAAGCATTGCCATCTCTAAAACAGATGGTTGTAGGCATACCAGAACTACAATCAATAGACAAAGGTATTTGCAGAGGATGTGCACTTGGGAAGAATATTAAGAAGCTATTCCCAAGTAGGGAGAATAGATCCAAGGAGATCTTGGATCTGATACACTCAGATGTATGCGGTCCTATGCCAGTGAAGTCTCTAGGAGGCTCTCTTTACTATGTGACGTTCATAGATGACTTCTCAAGAAAGTCTTGGATGTACTTGATAAAGACGAAATATGAAGTATTTGGCAAGTTCCAAGAATTCAAAGTTGAAGTGGAAAACTTGACAAATAAGAAGATTAAGACGATAAGATCTGATAATGGAGGAGAATACACCTCCAAGGAGCTCGTTGCCTTTTGTAAAGCAGCTAGGATTAGGAGGGAGCTAATTGTCCCACATAATCCTCAACAGAATGGTGTGGCAGAAGGAAAGAATCATTCCATTTAAGAATCTGTTAAGTCAATGATGAATGACCAGAATCTATCCATGTTTCTATGGGGAGAAGCAGCTATGACAGCTGTATATATTCAGAATAGAAGTTCTCATCGTATATTGAAGAACATGACTCCAAAAGAAGCCTTCTCCGGAAAGAAGCCAAGTGTGGAACACTTAAGGATCTTTGGGTGTCCTGTCTATATCCATGTTCCCAAGGACAAAAGGAATAAGTTGGAACCATTAGGAAAGAAGGGCATATTTGTTAGATATAGTGATACATCAAAAGCTTACAGAATATATGTACCAGGTCAACAAAAGATTGAAATCAAAAGAGACGTGACTTTTGATGAGAAGATTGCCTTCAAGAAATCTATAGAAGATCCCATAGACTCCAATGATGAAGAAGAATATGAAGACCCCAAGGAAGATAGTACATGTTCACCATAACATCCCAGTGAAGAACCATACCAACCACTTGAACTTGTAGAACCAGTTGTTGTACCCAAGAACATAAAATGACCAGCATGGCTAGAATCCACCTTATAAGAAGGAGAAAGACATAAATCTCCCAGTGGCACCTTCAGGGAAAGCAAGAGGCCCAAAAGATTCTCTAGTTATGCGCCACTCATGACAAGTCTTGTCAATGCAGAACCTTCCACCTTTGAGGAAGCAATCAAGAAGAAAGAATGGAAGGAAGCTATGATGGAAGAATATCAATCCATCATGAAAATGATGTATGGGAAATTGTGCCTAGACCAGAAGGAAAGTCAGTAGTAACTTCAAAATGCGTTTATGAGATAAACCATGCAGTAGATGGCAGTATCGATAAATACAAGGCGAGATTCGTGGCTAGAGGATTCTCTTAGCAGGAGGGAGAAGACTACGATGAGACTTTTGCTTCGGTTGCCAAATATACCTATATTAGAGCCATCATATCTCTTGCGACATCCATGGGTTGGAGTCCACACCAGATGGATGTAAAGACCGCTTTTTTCAATGGAGTAATTGAGGAAGAAGTATACATAGAGAAACCTCAAGGTTTTGAGGTGCACTCAAGAGATACCCTTGTATGCAGATTAAAGAAGGCCTTGTATGGACTCAAGCAAGCTCCAAGAGCTTGGTATGCACGAATTAACAGTTACTTGACGAGACTTGGATTTTCCAAGAGCTATGCTGATCCAAACCTTTATTACAAGGTTGTGAATGATGTAGATGTGATCCTACTACTATATGTTGATGATTTGTTTCTGACAGTTGCAGAGCCTCTCATTATTCAGTGTAAGAGGGAGTTAGCCTCTGAATTTGATGTGAAGGATCTTGGTCTCATGCATTATTATTTGGGACTAGAAGCATGGCAAAAGCGTGGTGAAATCTTCCTAGGGCAAGAGAAGTATGTTGTAAAGATCCTTCAGAAGTTTGGGATGATGGATTGCAAATCCATGGCAACTCCCATGGTGACAGATATAAGGAAGTTGAGATACTCTAATTTTGATCCAATAGACTCGTCCCTGTATCGACAATTGATTGGCTCTTTGATGTATTTGGTGAATACTTGGCCAAACATTTGCTTTGATGTGAACACGTTGAGCTAGTTCCCGGTGGAACCTAGACATGGGCATTGGATAACTGCAAAGCATATTTTGAGATATCTTCGTGGGACGCTAAACTATGGTTTGAGATATGCCTCAAACAGTGATGTACATCTGCATGGATTTACTGATTCAGATTGGGCAGGGAGTGCAGATGACAGAAAGAATACTTTTGGTATATGTTTCATGGGTTAGCAGGAAACAGAAGTCCGTTGCACTCAGTACTGCAAAAGCAGAGTATATTGCAGCTTGTGATGCTTGTATGGAAACAATAAGCTGGTTTCTGAACTATTTGATCAGGGGCTGGATTCGACTATGATACATTGTGATAATCAGAGATGTGTGAAGCTTTCAGAGAACCTTGTGTTCCATGACAGGTCGAAGCACATTGAGATCAAGTACTATTTTCTCTGTGAAAAAGTCCAGAAGGGAGAAGTGATTCTCTAGTACATCTCCATCGATGAGTAGACAGTTGATATTTGGATGAGTAGACAGTTTGTATACTTGAGGGACAAGCTAGGACTCGTGGAGATTGCTCCCTTGGTTGAGAAGGAGGAGATGAATTCCTCAGTTGGGAGGGAGTGCTGATGGACAGACATTCTCCATGTGGAGAATGGTCCAATTTGACAGATTGTTGATGTGTATCATGCTAGTACAACTTAGATATGATGCTTCAACATCATGCTAGTACAGCTTAGATATGATATAGATGTCCTAAGACGCATCGTGCTAGTACAACTTAGATATGATGCATTGGCATCATGCTAATACAACTTAGAGACTGTTAGGATATTTAGACACTTAGGAGTTAGTTAAGATCTACTTGGTCTAATGTGTCGTTAGGTAAAAGTGTGTTTCTTTAGTATGCATTACTATGCATTTGTAGTTAGGAAATTCGACAGTCACGATATGTTCTCGACATAGAGTGATCTGACGGTTCATATTCTCCTCGATCTTAACGACTTCATTGATCTGTGGCTTAACACCCTATTGGTCCATGATCTCTATTTAAAGAGCATGGAGGGGCATTTGTGAATGATCGATTGTGAGAAACTCTCTTGTAAAATCTCTCTCTATCTTTTTCTTTTGCATTAATAAACTGCTTCAAGTGGCCACGTTGGCTGTGTTGAGATTTGGGTACCTTGGAAAGTGGTCCCCATGTGTTTGTGAGTCGCTAAACACAAAGGGGGAGACTATTACCCTTGTACTTTACTTTATGATTCTAATTTCACTTTGACTTAGGAGATTTAAGTCAAAAGTGAAATATGTCACTTAAGTCATTAAAGTGACAATTAATTCACAAAGTGGGTGAATTAATAAACATAAAACAAACTAAGGAAAGTGGGTTTCCTAAGTGAGATTTTTGGATTAGATCTCACCCATTGATTAGAATTGGCTAGATTGGATCTAGGCCATTGATCTTTTAGGGTTTGGCCAAAGGAGGCTAAAGGAGGGTATAGTGCATTTATGAGACTCATTCTTCACTTGTGAGAAGAGGAGAAGAGGAGGAGAGCTTGGGCGCATTTCTTGAGGAGAGGTAGGCGCACTTGTTTGAAGGTTTGAGGAGGAAGCATTTGCTTGAGTTGAGGTTGCTTGGAGAGGTCTTCCATGGAGGCTTGGCTACTATCCTAGAGAGGGCACACATCTTGTGGTGGAGGGCTCATTTGCTAGAGGAGGGGTGCAACTTTGTGAGGAGGGCACATTTCTAGTGGAGGAGGCTTTGTCCATTGCTTGGAGGCTCATTCATTTGGTTGTGGCTTGCTCTAGAGATATGGAGGAAGCCATTATGAGTGAGCGCGCAAGTGTTTAGGAGGAGGGGCACACATACTAGAGGAGAGGGCACATTCTAGAGGATGGAGGGCGCATTCTAGTGTGGGAGAGGCCCTTACCTAATGGAGAGACCCATTCACCTTGGAGAGGTGCACTCTAGAGCTTAGAGGGCGCAAGGGTGAAGGAGGGCGCACCATTTGGAGTTTTGCATGAGGAGGGGGCGCACTTGAGGAGAGGGGCGCACCATCATCTTGTGGGAGGCTTTCTTGGGAGGAGGCTACTACAAGGGCAAGGCAAAGGCAAGCAAAAGTTCAAAGGTCAAGCAAGAGTAAAGGCATCAGGATAAAGACAAAGGCAAGCAGAGGAAGAAAGGCACACCAAGGCAAGGGGCGCCTTACTTCACAAGGCTTGTGGGGAGGTCTTCAAGGAACTCCAAGGCATCCGAGAGTGGTTGCTCTGATACCATGTAGATTTTCTGAGGTCCTATGTGGTTGCCAACTAAGGTCTGTCTTTGACCTTAGCTTGGCTCTAAGTTTCAACTCTGTGGCTGTCCCTTGCTGCTGTTTTAGGACAACAAACAGTCACCAACTTTCAGATCAATATTTTGATGGTTAAGTGTCCTTTTGAGGTGCCCTTGCAAGTGTTTTCTTTACTCAATGTTAGCACATGCAATATATATCAAAACAAACAAATAACACTACCTCTAGATCTTTTAACTTTAAAATGTTGATCTACACTTCTAAGCATGCATGAAATTGACACATGTTTTTGGTCAACATGACCCTGGAAACCCCCTCCCATGGGGAAAACTAGTTTGGAGCAGATATATATAGAAGGCCTCAAAGAAAAATGTACTACACAGGAAACATATACCTGCCTATCTCTGTAGCCAAGTGAGGCTCTTGGTGAGATGCCAAGATCCAGGTACTCTTGGTGAGATACCAAGAGGGGGAGACTCTTGGTGAGATGCCAAGAGTAGTGATTGTTGGCGAGATGCCAGGAGGTAGATATCCTTGGTGGGAGACCAAGGTGGAGATCTTTGGTTTGATACTAAGATCTAGGTGATCTTGGATAGGTGGAGAGACACTTCCATCTATAGATCACGCAGATTGAGCAGATCTATGACAGAGACTACTTTCATTGATCAGGGTACTACCATACTCACCGAGTATATACTAGGAGGCAACCATGTCCACTATAGGGATGATATTGGTGGTGAAGGGCACTTTCCTCGGTAAGAGGGAGTGTTGAGATTTGAGCACCTTGGAAAGTGGTCCCCATGTGTTTACAAGTCTCTAAACACAAAGGGGGAGAGTATTACCCTTGTACTTTACTTTATGATTCTAATTTCACTTTGACTTAGGAGATTTATGTCAAAAGTGAAATATGTCACTTAAATCAATAAAGTGACAATTAATTCACAAAGTGGGTGAATTAATAGACATAAAACATGTTGAAATAATGTAACTGCAAAGTGTATTCTTATTATTATTTGATATATTATTCATTGGATCAATCCCCATTGTGGATTGATCATGTCGGCTATTGTATAAGGACCAAATCCCCTTTTGTGGATTGGTCATAATGTAATTATAAAAGGCAAAAGAAGAAGTCGACCCCAGAATATATCAAGAGGCCTCGAAATATAATAAAGGTGGTTATAACCACCCAGTTTGAGAAGTCGGCCCTATCAATGAAGAGACACTTCACACGTGCTAGATTTGTATAAATAAGGAGGCTAGCGCCTCACTTAGACACACACCTCACTTGCTCATTGAGAGACAAGTTTCAGAACTGCAGTTGGAGAAGAGAGAGAGAGAGAGTGGCGCATCTTTGGGAGAGGATTTTCTGTATTAGCTTGAGTTATCTCTTGGCATTGTATTGGCTATCTATAATAAGGAAGTTTTGCTGGGTTTTCTTCCCCTAGAGGATTTCCTGGGATAAATGTTGTGTCTCTTGTGATTGTGTATTTGTCAGTGATCTTGTATTATACTATTGTTATCTATTGAAATGCAAAGAACTATAATAATGGCTTAAACATTAACATGGTATCAGAGCCAAGCTGAAGAGAGCATCTTTCACAAGAGAAAAGTGAAAAACGTCACTGTTGCCGT
>ML790344.1:78859-97426 GCA_009831015.1 Picea engelmannii | reverse complement strand
CTGATTTTGCAGGTATATCAGATCTGGTTGAGGACTTTGGGCTGCCCCAAAGAGACACACACAACACTTCAAGACCCCTTTGGGGGATTTGGTAGCTATTCCTCAACCCCCCCTTTCATTTTCTAGCTTTCTAGTGCACTTTTCCTTTTTTTTGCTTGATTGTTGAAACTCAAAGTGTAAGAGGGGAAGTGGTACAGCCTCCTCTCTTCTATGAGCTTTGGGATAGGTAGGACGTGGGCTAGATCTACTTTTTCCACTTTTTTTTGAGTCTTTCTTAGCTTGGCTGTAAAGTTTTGAAGGTGAGGGCACCTTCCAAACCTAGGCCGTGGGGTTTGCTTGCTTGTTAGTAGTTTAGATGGTAGCTTAGCTTCTCTATTTTGCTTTTCTTTCATGGTTTTCCCTAATCACTAAGATCTCAAAGAACTTAACCTAATTAAGCAAATCTAATCTAAACACCTACCTAGTTGGGAGAGGAATACCCCAAATAGGTAAGACTAAGTGTTGATGCTTTATGATATGATGTGATGTGATGTGATCTAATGGTTTAATGTTTTAAATGCTTATGTTCTAGATCTATATCATTATCTTAAGCCTATTGGGCAACACACCTAAATACTCTAACTAGATCTTGCTTAGTTCCATCTCAAGCTTTCTATTTCTTTCTTATGCACATGGTTTAAATCTTAATGCTTCATATATCTTAAATGCTTAACAAGTAATTGGTTCTTTCTATATATTGCTTATATCTATTGGAAGCCATCTACTTAACATCTCCTCAGCATAGGGCAAGAACCAAATCAAACCCCCAAAGATAACATGTGTGAGGTCTCCAAGAGAAATGCCCCATCAATAAAGGCATGGAAGAGTGAGTAATGAGGCGTCAAAAGGTGGACATCATACTGAAATTAAGTATCAAGCAAGTGGATCCATGGTACAAGGCATCAAGTCTATGAAGAACACATGTGGAATGTCATCAATGCTCAACTAACTCCATGAAAAGAAGGGGTGGCCTCTTCTCAATCCCATATAATAATAACATGCTTCAACATCTGTGGAAGGCACTCCCCCAAAATGGCACATGTGAACCGACAATGCATGAGAAGGTGTGCAAGGTGGCCTGATAAGGTGGGGTGCTTCACTCAAGTTTCCGCAATAGATGTGCAAAGTGCTAGATCCAAGGAAGGACGCGTGAAACAAATTTGTATCATCATTAACCATATGCTAAGTCACCAAAAAGCTCAACCAACTCATCAAGAAGTGGAACGACCTTATCGAAATTGCATGAAATGATGACAATTGTGCATATGTCTCCAAATGTGAGCTAAGGAAGAGGAGCGCTCTACATAAAACCATAGTCCAAATCATAAGACATCCATCCACATGTGAAGAGCATCCATGAGAACTAGGGCATTCTTGTACCAAGGATTCAATCATGCTTAGGCCATATCAAATCAATCCAAATGAATGTGAAATTGGGTGATGGCAAGGGGAGAATGCCAAGTGCTATACACCATCATGAAGCTAATCAAATGAAGATGCCAATACAAGTTTTGCTTAGCCCAAAAGTGCTAGGGCATTCTGTTGAGGGAGTCATACATGAACATGTATTATCAACCATCCCCATGATCATAGGAGCCCCACAACCAAGTCTACTAGCATGAAAAGAAAGCAATCACCAAGACAACCAAAGCATCAATATCATCAAGCTATCTATGACCACATCACCAATAATCTCATCAAGTGAAAGTCCAACCCTTAGGCGATAAAAGATCAACCTGTAGACTTACCTTTGTGATGAAAATCACAAGAGTAGTGCAAAAATTCACTAGTGTAGGCCTCATGTAAAATGAGGGGTAACAGGTAGCAGGGGAGACCATTCAGGAGCAATAAATCATGGGATTTCCCGAGTTGTGAAAGGTGTCTCCCATATCCTATGAGTGGCCCCCACTGTCATCCGAGCTCCTGTGAAGTCCTAGAGTTTGCGGCTCTATCTCTTGGAGGCAAAGTGCATCCTCAAATCCATCATGTAGCAGTATTTGTGAGTCTCTAGTATGTGTGTTGAAGTTCCCCAAAAGAATGACCTCCTCGAGAGTGGAGTAGTGAGATATGTTGGTGTAGAGATCGAGGAAGTGATTCCCCTCAGAGTCTATATGGAGTGTGATGTGAGACGAGGTTGGGGGTAAATAGCAGACTGCAATGTAAACATCCTGATGTAAGAGGGTCCTCTTGTGGATCTGAAACCATAAGAATATGGCATGCTCTTTTAAGGCCACCCTGGAGACCCTGCTCTCGAGAGAGTCATGGATGAGACATGTGACCCTACCAGAGCCTTTGATTCTATTGAAACGTGTCACTTGTTGGTAGGCCCAAAACCTAATGGTACTTGTGGATCGGGGGTGGTGTCTGCACTGGGCTTGCATTTTACTTGGTAAGGAGACGTAGATTGCTGGTTTTTTTTGTAAGGAACCCGTCTATGGCACATATAGTGTAAGTTTGATGGCGGAGGGCACAAAGCTACACCTTTTATTTCCCACTGGCTTGGAGGACAACTTCATGAGGTATGGGGACAACTGTTCAGATTTTGTTTCTCTTGATTTGGGACAGCCAAAGGATGTTGAAGTAGATGGAGCACTTTCTATTGTTATTGGTCAACATTCTTTTGAATTTAGTAGGGAGAACGATGTGTTTCTTCATGAATAAAAATGTCATCATAAGTTAACTTTCAGCCATATGGGAATGGGCATCAAGTCCTAAAATCAGATCTATTTATTTTGCATAGCTGAATTTTTTATGCCTTTAACAGATGGAGCTTGGTTTGATGGCAGCAATAAGGGGCAGCCATGTTTTTATAGGTTTATCTTGGAACCGCCTTTAGAATTCACATTGCTTGATGCTTCGACAGGTGATCTATATGGCAGCAAAGACAGACATGTTGAAGGATATGGGACTGATGTTTATATCAGCCCTATTCAATGTTGAATAGAACATGCATGTAGAAGCACACAACAACCATGGTGTGATCTTGATGTCTTCTTGCATTTTCAGCAATTCATGTTTAGCCACACCAGGATGGAGTTCCTAGCACATTTTCAGATGATAGTTGATGTCTCCTTGTTTTGGTTTATAATCAAACACAAGGAAAAATTTTGTGCATTTTATAAGATGCTTGCATGGTTACATTGGCTTTTTAATTATACCAAGAATTGTATCTTCCTGCTGTTAGAGTAGGATAGGAAGAATAAGCTCGATATTTCCGAGCATTAGGTTTCATTCATTCTATGTTCCCTTTGGCATCTTGGTTCGTGCCTTATCTGTAGAGTCTTTTGACAGTGAATAGTTAGATATAAACACTCTCAAGTTTTTTTGTAATAAATTTGAATTGAAGACTCGTACTAGGGGTGATGGAAGTGTGAATGTTTGGATCCATCGTGTCACTTGTTTTCAACCCATCTATCTTTTTAGTAGGTACATCATGCACATCAGTAGTCCTCAGCGATTTTGGAGTTCTCTTGCACCTTGCAAGAGTGTGCAGTCCCCATATAGAGCCAATTGTTACTGCCTGAAATTGCATAGTTCATTTTGCATTTTTGGAGGCATTTCTTTCCTTAGCAGCGCAGTGCCAAGAGTACCATTGGAGAATCAACATCATTTACAAGTTGTGATGGCTTGGTGGAGATTTATTGTTATTTTCATGTTTGGATGATCTTTACATATTGGGAGGTAGTGGCTATGTATTTAGAGGAGGGCTTCACATTAGAGGATGGTTATGAGGATGTTTATACCATATTTTATGAATGAGAAGATTCAAGGAGGCTTCTAGGAGTTTCTAATGAGAATTTATGGAGGAAAACGTGGAATCTAAAAATTTTTAAATAATATTTTATGAAGGGTTCTAGATACTTCCAAGGATATTTTAATGGAGGCTTCTAGGAGGATCTTTAAAATAAATTATTAGAAGAAAATATGGAGAGGGAACCTCTAGGGGTTTCGACATAATATTTTATTGGAAGTTTCTAGAAGAACACTTTTTCCTAGAAGCTTCTAGGGTTTTCTTGATACTATTTTATTGAAGTTTCTAGTATTTTCTAAATATATTTTATTGAGAGAAAGAAAGCCTATAAATGGAGGCTTTCGCCTCATTTGCAACTCGTGATTTCAACTTGGAGAAAATCCTAGAACACTGGTGGTCACTGTTAAGGAGTTGATATTGAGCAGATTTGGGATTGCTTCAATAATTTTCAGGGATGCAGCATTCAAGTAAGGCTGATTATTTCATGTTTGCATTTGATTTCTTGGCTGGAATATTGTACTGGGCTATTTTTGCTGGTCTTCGCTAGTGAAGAAAGGAGTGAATAGAGAGATTCTTTGATCCTTTTCACTTAAGATTTATACCAGATCTGAGAATGTAATGTTTTGAGTGCTGTTATTCAATGGAATATTGTCTTGCTGCTTCATCTTCATATCTGATGTCACCTATTAAATGCAAGCAAGTTAGATCCGTGTTAGTGTATATACTTGATCATTAATACTTGGCTGTAAGTGAATATTCAGATTTGTTATAACCTGTAAAGCACTGTAGAATCGTGGGTTTTGCTGGGTTATTTGTTGTTGAAGTTGATTCCAATCATCCAATATATCTCGTCTCCATGCCCTTTGGTGAAGGCACTTTCTATTTGAAATCGCCATTAATATTTATTGAAAACCATATATTTCTGTTTTGTCAAATCTAGAAGTTGTCTTTCAGTTTAAGGACAGAGTTGACAATCTTACTAGGGGATCCCCCCTTGTGTTGGAGGAGAGCCGGCCTGATGTGAGGAAGACAACCACTGAGGTGACAATGGGCGGTGTCCTCATGTTTCCCTAGGGTTTGTGCTTGGTGATTGGACTTATTTTTTGAAGTGTAGATCTTGGAGGTAACAATAATATTCTCCTCGGGGGGTGGGGGTGGGATTTCACTTGTCATAATGGGAAAAAAAATTATGTGGTATTTTCAAAAATAGAAACTTGGACCAAGTCTGTTTAGCTTTTATATATATATAATTTAACTTTGACTTTGGTTTAACCTTGGTTGACAATATATATATATATATATATAATTTAAGTTTGACTTTGGTTTAACCTTGGTTGACATAAACATTATTGAGGAGTTTTTGTTTGGAATATTAGTGACCAACTTAAAAAGTAGAAAAAATTTCGTTGTCAATTTTTTTTTGTATTGTTGTAAGGTTTCAGACATTTTCCAATAGATAATTGACCAACATTGACAAGTTTTCAGCTTCATTCTTAGCCCAACTCTGCCCTTTTTTTAACAAAACAGATTTGTATTGAGTCAAAATTGTGCAGCTTTACTCGTACAAACAAGAGTTAGATATCCAGATGACTACAAAAGTCGGGCTTCTTTTTCTATTGAAGTTTCATTCTTTCCCAAAGGTACAGTAGTAAATTCTGACAAATTTACCACATAACAAATTACTAAAACAATACATACTAGAATAAATTCCATTGTAGGTGTCAAGTCATGTAGGTCGAAACTGTTGAAGTGGGTTTGATCTTTTTCTTTTTGGTGACTTATGTCCAATCTTCTTCTTGTTCTTGGAGTGGTGTCACTGGCTCATGCAACTCTCCTTCCTCCAATGCTTTATTGATTCCTTCTTCCATTGCTAGTCAGAGATGAGCATCCACCAAGAGACTTTCTTCTTTCTTCTTGTCTCGTGAGGATGCTTCCCATCGCACTCTTCCTTCGAAGTCCAGCTGGAGGGAGGGGGAGGGTTTGAGTGACAAGGAGGGGGTTCATGGGGAGTTCCATGGAGGTGTTGGTGGTAGGGATTGTTGGTTTGTCCTTTTCTTTGTCTGAATAAGGGGATCTTCTTGGGGGGAAGGTTTGATTGGGGCTATGCGACTTCCCCTTTTTCTTGGTGCGTATCTGGAGGCACTTCCTTGGAGGTTTCCGCAGGGGGCTATAGAGCTTGCTAGCTCTTTTCCTGGATTGAGGTGGTTGGATCCTTGATGATGAGATGATGTTCCTCCAATGCCTCATCCCGCCAAGTTGGTTTTTAGAGGGTCTTGGGATTGACCTTCGATTCTAGACTTTGCACCTTCAATTGCTATATGGCCTATTTCGAAGTATGATCCTAATTAGAAGGAAACCTACTCATAATCAAAAGGTTGGCATATTCCTTGATGAAGATCGAACATGCCTTTTATATCAAGACTAGGAATTCCTAGGAATTTGTTTGTCATGGGTAAAGATACTATTGCCAATCTAGTTACTTCTATAAGAAACATCGACATGCTAGAAAAATGAACGGTTTGAGTAACAACTACCAATATTACCAAGAACATTGGAAGGATCCTTTTACGAGAAGGTTTTATAGAAGATGTTAGGGAACATCAGGAAGGCCAAAAATCTTGAGTCTGGTTGTAATCTTTGGCAACCAGCTTGGGACAAACCAACCCGGTTCATACATGGAATACCCAAAATATTAGGAATATAAAGAAATCCATCTAGATTAAATAATATGTATTGAATAAACTGTATGAGAATGATAATATGATGATTACAAATGAGGGCCCCATATAGATACCTAAGTAGGGGTGCCTTTTCACTAAGAGGCGTGTCCTTTCATTGGGATGTGTCTCTTCAATAATTATTAATTATTGTTATTATTTATTTATATTTATATTTTATATATTTACGTCTATTACATTGCCTTCCCCGTTAGAAATGCTTTGTACCCAAAGCATATTTGTGGAAAGGCTTTACGTCTTTGCCTTGGCTGGTAATGTCTTCGCATGATTCTTTGTTCTTGATGTCGTCATGGCTGATAATACAAGATGGTCTGAACTTCTAATTGTTGAGTCGAATTGTAAAAGGATTTGACCATCCTAATTCGATCCTTTGTGTAACAATGCACTTATAGCATACCCAATATGAATTATTATTATATGACTCAATTATACTGACATCAATATTCTTCGCATGATAAGTCAATTGATTTTTTTTGAGTGATGTTGATAAATTGATTTGCTAATGACCCCGCTTTCGTGATTAGGACGTCGATAAAGTGTCTTTTTAGCATGACTTTTCCTTATCGTGCATGTAGCATTCTCTCGATTTACTTTTGGCATTATATCTTCTTCATGCACTAGTGTTGCTTTATTGATCGCTGGATCTACACTTGGAATTTCCATTGTTTGTACTCCAACATCTGAAAATGTCCTTACTTCAACTAACTTTGCACCTTCTTGAGTTGTGATATGGATTGGATCTGTATTTGTTCCTTTCTCCACAAGTTGGATATTTTCATTTGAAGACGTCATTGCTTCCTTTTCAATAAGTTGTTCTAACTTATTTTCCAGCGACTTCTTATCATTCTTAAGTTTTTTTATTTGCATAAGTAGGTTTTGATTATGATTCTTTAAGCGTGCAAGTTCTTCATTTTTTTATTTGTTGACTTTGTTTTTGATGTCTTGACACTCAAGTTTCTCATCTTTTAACTTTTTGATTTGTTCCAACAATCTTTGATTAAGGTTCTTTAAGCAAGAATTCTCTTCATCTTTTTCTGATAGGTGCTTCTTGAATTCCTTTTCAAGACCGTCCTTCTCTTCTAATTTTTTATTATACTATTTTGTAACTTTTGTCTTCTTGATTTGTGCAAGTAACTTTTGAGTCTTGATTGTGGTTTTTTGGGCGACAAATTTCCTAGTCCTTTTCTGTTAATTCTTTGTAAAACATATCCTCAAGATCTTTATATTTTTGTTGTGATATTTTCTTGTTTTGCTGAAGTTTGGCTATTTTGTCTTCTAAATTTTTAATATGTGAATCTTCTTGATCTTTCAACTACAATTTTTCAGTACAATGGATTGTGGCATCTTGTAGAAGCAGTGTTGGTGCTCATCTTGCAAGTTGTATTTCGTTTTTTTCGGTTCTTGAGCCACATGTTCCTTCTTGTTACTTGTCACTTTTGTGTTAAGTAATGGTTTTTATTTCTAAGGAATGTATTTTGCTCGCATTTTGCCATAATTATATTTAATTGTTCATCTATTTTCATAGATATTATGGTCGGTTGTATTTGTGCATCACTTTGATATTCGATTAAAGTAAAAGTTCTGCCACACTTTGTGCAAACAACATTTTGATTCCTGATTGACTCTCGACATTTATCATACTCTGCACAAAAGGGACATCTCGCAAAAAAATGTAGAATTCTTTGTAGAATCCAGAGTTCTCTTGAAAACTTGTACTTTAATGGAAGGTAATTCAATGTCACCTTTATATTAAAAATTCTTCAATAGCTTCTTTCAATAATACCTTTAATTTGATAATAATATTCAATTAAGAGCTTAAAATCTTTCATTAATACCTTTAATTTGATAATAATATCTAGTTAAGAGCATAAAACTTTACTTTCTATGGGCTAAGCACTTCACTCAATATTTTTTTTTTTTTTCCAAATATGCTTCTTATAGTATATTTCTTGTAACAATATTTCCCTTTAGATTTTATTCACTTATTATATTAAAGTGAGATGTATTCCGTGTGCTTTGTTAATTCTTTATCGGAGTTATATAAGCTCAATTATTCTTATATAATCACTTAAAAAACTCCTTCACTGTCACTTTGAGGAAACTTTTGGTAAAAATTCCTTTCCTTTATGTTGATGGTCTTTTAAACCTTTGATCTTGGTAATTTTTAGTTGATTTTTTTAAAAACTATTTTAATAACAACTTAGTTTTTATCACCGCTTATGTCTTTTGTATATATAACTCAATATATACCATACTTATCCCACTTTTTTTTTCCAAAGAAAAAAGCGTAAATTTTATTTCATCCTTTGGATAAAAGAAATTTACATTTTGTAGATACATGTCCCCATGTATTATACCTGAGGCAAAGAAAAGCCTCCCATAATACTGCCAAAAAACCAACATGGCCAGCCTAATATCCAAAAACGAGAAAACCGTCCCAAAAAAGAGTCCATCAAGAACCCATCCTTTATACAATATCACTTTTATACATATATCCCAAATATAGTCTGTTGCGAAATCCTCCATATAAAGATTGTTGTATGATCTATCATGCTACCCGAGGCATAAATACCAAAAAAACATAAGAGCAACCTATGAAACATGATATAATATGATCCCGAAAAAAAGATGCATATCTGTGGACTGAAAAGAGTGATATCGCAAGAATCCAAAGCTAATTCGGAGTCTCCACAAGCCCCCTGACAACAAAGGACCTGTTATTGCACAATTTGTACTTGTCCCAAAGGGAAAGGCTAAAGGAGGGCAAAATGGCGTAACGGGAAGTTGTCCTATCACTGTCACCTTAATAAGATATCCCCTCTCACAAGTCACACCGATCAGAAAGTCCCAAAGTTTTAATCAATGTAGCAATGATATGCTTAGATGTAGCTGCCCAGAACAAAGCAACAAGAAAACAATATCTTTTGCAAGTACAATTTGATGTTAGGACTTCATAAAACCTTGGACTTATTGATAAAAGCAATAAGTTGATGCAAGATGAAGCAAACAGAATTTTATAACAGCAATGTATATAAGATGATAGCTTCACAATAAATGCCTTAAATAAGCTTCACAATGACCAAAAATGATAACTCAATAATAGCAATATACTAGTACTTGTCAGAAGCTATTTAGGCAATGTAAAAATCAACTTTTGCAATTGCTTTTAAGTGCTTTTACTGCTGTAATAATTGGCTGTAGCTTAATTTTGTAACAACAGCAAGAAGGTTAGTGAATTAGTCTAATCTAGGGTTAGGAAAGGTTAGTAGGTTGCTTGAGGTAAAAGATTTAAGGGTTAATTTCATCAATCAATCAAATTCAAGGTCTAAATCAGTGTCTTTTAGGGCTAATGGAGTCACTTTGCAGCAGCAAACTTGAAGGAAACAAATGATAATGTAAGAGCTAAGGACAAAGAAGGATGATGATTGAGGTTTTGGTAACCCAAGACCTCAATCAACAAGCCTTAGAAGGAAAACGGCTACTAGGAAGTAGGTTACCCTTCTTCTTTAGCTCAAGCTTGAAGCAAACAATGGCTTGATGAAGCAAATGATACTAGAGTGCTGCAATGGCAGGGCTCTAGTACAATGCTTCAAAGGTAGGGTTTCTAGCACAATCTAGTAGGTGAAAAGTTGTTAAGACAAGGACAATAAGATGTGCTTGTTCTCCTAGGGTTTTAAACTAGCAATTTCATAATCTTGGAAAAAATGCAAAGTCATGTAAAATAACCATTCAAAGCAAAGAAGGATTGCAGAAATTCACTTACATTCACCAAGAATAATCTAGCAATTAGCCTAGTTGAAGACTTTCCACCAAGAAAAATGCCAAGAAACACCAAATTTAGCCTCCTCCAAGAAGTGTGCCTAAAATTTCAGCCAACAACCCTTAAGTAGGGTGCAATTTCAGACCTCACTTGTGAGTCAATGAATCATGAAAAAATACAAGGGGAAAATCCCCTATTTGTACATTGAAAATGACCTTTAATTTACAAAATTAGGTCAAAAAGGTCGACATGGCCAGTTTACATGAGAAAATCCAATTTTACACAAAATTATCCAATAAAACCCTAATTTATCTTTTTTAGGGTGATGTCATGCCCCTCCTAGGGTGACGTTAGCCTCTCTGCTGGAACGCTAGCCCTCCAAGTGAAACGTTGGGGCTCAAAACCCCTTAGGAACTGCCACACATGCCAACCCAAACCGTCCTCAAGCTGGACACCTCAACTAGGTGACGTCAAGGCCTTGAATGATGACGTCAAGGGCCTTCAGGGGCCAACATCATGTGGGAGGGAAAGACCCCCCTGGGTCTAGGCCTGCCAAGCCGTCTCTACTGTAACATCCTCCTCTCTCTTCGGTGCAAGCCTCTGGTATATGTCTGCCCCTTGTTGGGGTCTTAGCATCCATCTGGTGGGCTTTTAGCCCTATGGAGGTCTGAGCTAATCATCTCCCCATGTGTACCTGTCTGTCGGGCATGGTCCTGCAACAACAAGTACGCCCTCCATGGGCTCATAAGTCATAGGGATCATAGCAATGTCAATCACATCTAATAATCAAGTTATCTAAACATGTGCATAAAACCCCCTTTTCCCAGACAAGTGCTCAAAGACGTTATGCTATTCTACAAGCCAGGTTTGGAGAGGGTTTCAGGACGTCTTATTGGGCTAAGTCTCCTTAGATGTGGGATGTTTCCAGGTGGAGACCAATCTAGGTCATATAAGTGCATGAGGTGGTATGGGGATGTTTGGTCAGTGGGTGCAATGATGACAGGGAAATGTATGGCTTACCTGTGGGTGCCTCTGAAGAGGGTCAGCTGCACCTTGTCATGGATGCAAATGTTTCCAAGCCCATTCAATGCATTCTACTTTTTTTATCTTATTGCTTTTTCTTTCAAGAGAATAGCTGGGGGACATTGCCTTAGAGTGGTGACGAGTGGTGACAGTGTTACCCACAAGCATTTCACGGAGATGAGAAGGTTGGGTCGTGATGAGACCCCCTTTCTCTTCGCTATGCCACCAAGAGCCACTACCCTAGCGTGGTGACCAACTGAATGTTAGTGTCATACTGCTACATACCCATGGACCTAATAGGCTGGCTCGTGATGAGACCCCCTATCCTCCAACTAGGTCTTGAGTTTATTTATTTTATGGGTCCCTCCATTTCTTGTTGAGAAGCTTTTTACTACTTTCTTGGGGATCCCTGGGCGAAGCATCTGAAGGTTTTGTTCTTTTGTCTTTTATCTTTTGCTAGCTACTTTTACCCTCTGGGCCTTTAGCCCCTTCTTCCCACAAGGCAAGGTACAACCCTTTGCTAGCTTGGCAAACCCAATGCCCGAACCAATGCAGGGGATGGATGAAAGGGAAGATGATGGAAAGTGATAAGTATGGTGGGAATGGACGATGACCTTTCATGAACCCACCCAATGGCAACTCATTCCTAAGGGAACCAACTTACTAGGGCATCCTGTCATCCGCCCCAGGCGTGGACAAGTCAAAAAGCATAAAGTCCAAGCACACGTCATGAAGTAAAAGAGAATTAAATGCACATATTCAAATGTTTTGAGAATCAGAGTGACACATACCATCATACCCGGACTCATTACCTCATGGAGCAAGACCCACTGCTGCTGAAGGACCAGGCCGATGGGATGGATGTTGCTGCTGCTGACAGAATGGAGGCGTTGAAGAAGAAGGATGGGCCCTCCAGGGCCAGGCTCAAGTTAATATGGCTCTCGGTACTCCATGTCTAGGACTTGTGGGCCTCGAGACATAATATCCTTAGTTATCCCTAGGCTAGGGGATAACAGGACCTATGCAAAGAACCAATTTCTTCTTCATCTTTGAACTCTATGATCATCCACGATCCCACATCCATTCACAAACCTTCCTTAGAGAGAAGATTTGCATCCTTGTTTCAGGCCCTGTAGACATGATGAATAGAATATTCATCAAAAGAAACTAAAATTCCGAAGACCTCCTCAAGCAATGGTGCTAAAATGATGTTGTGGCAACGCTGAGACTTTCTAATCCAACTAGTAACCCACATGGAATCCCCAGAAATCTGAAGGGAAGAGACATTCTTTTCCACTGCAAAGAGCAATAGCAGCTTGAGAGACATAAGCTCAAAAAAGTTATTGGATCGAGGACCAAATCTCATTTTTATTTTGAAAGCATGATTAGAAGAAAGAAAAAGAATTGCTCCCCCCCGCAGCAAGAATGGTTGTTTTGAGAAGCCCCATCAAAAAAAGCCCAAGGTTTATTGTGGTCTATAACTTCCTCCCGAATGATCCTCTCTCCTCGCATTTCCTTTTCCTGGGGGAATTAAGCCAAAATGTCGAGTCCTCGAGCCACTATTAATTCTGGAAGGGATGGCTTGTCTTTAAACACTGCTTCATTTATGGCCAACCATATCCCCCAAATTAAGATCAAAGGTAAATCCTTTATGCTGGGATTTAATGGCATGGAGAGCCAATCCTTCCATGCCTCTTCAACTGACTCCCCTTGCCACCTGGAAGCCTGACCCAACACCCGAGAGCACTCATCCCAGCTCTGCCTCGCAAATGGACATTTGATGAATAGATGTGACCCATTCTCCTCCTCAGCTCAACACAAATGACACCAACCTAGACCTTCCACTTTTCATAATTTCATTCTATCCCAAGTTGGAATCTTCTTTTTTAACAGACACCACATGAATATCTTTGCTTTGAGAGGACATTTGACTTTCCATGACCCCTTCCACCACTAGCTAGGCTCCTGCCGGTGGATGTCAATGATAAGCTGAGTGTATCCTAGTTTTGGAGAATATATTCCAAAGGGTGAATTTTGCCACACCAACTCATCATCTTTGTCAGAAATGTGAATGTGGGCATTTTGAAGGGCCCTGGTATATCTTCCCCATTCTTCAGAAAAGTCATCCCCCAGTCCTAGCTTCCCAATACCTTTCCATTCTTGGCCCCAAATCGAAGATCTTTTCGGGTCAGCTATCTGACTTAAGAAATAGGAACCATTTTCATTTAATTGATGCACCAACGGTTCTGGCAGTCGCTGATTATTCCCACTACCGGGCCATGTATCTGCCCCAATTCTGATTTTGTTGCCTTTCCCTACCCTCCAAGCCAAACCCTCACCAATCACTAGGAATGAATTTATAAGGGCTTTCCATATGATTGTATAGTTTGAACCAGTGTTGCAAACATCGACATCAGCAAAATATCGTCGAGGGTCCGAAAATGAAAATATCGGCAACATCGGGGAAAATATCAGAAAATGTCATAAGAATGAAAAACAATGTTGTAAGAATGAAAATATCGGAAAATATCGTCGACCCTGATTTTGAAGATAATATCGCCAAAATCACGATATTATCATGATGTTGGTAACACTGGTTTGAACTACTTTTAGCTGTCCTCCTCACCCAGTCTTCTAAGGATTCTGGAGAGATACACATGTGATAAACTACACTTGTCCATAGATTTTGCATGATGATTAATCTCCAGCTGGAATTATCTACTAGAGCTTTTGAGAATAGGAAAATATTCTTTAATCCTCACCCCTAGCATTTTTGGGGCAGCTAAAACTTCCCAAGACACCCAAGGCACTACATGATGATCCTTTGACCCTGCCCATATGAATTTGAAGCAGATTCTTTTGGCTCTTTCCAAAATACTTTTCGGAATCCAGGCAAGTGACATCCAATAGACTAGAATAGCCTCGAGAACCAATTTTGCCAGAACCAACCTACCAGCCCGAGAAAGCCACCTAAACCTCCATCCCTTTAGCCTCTTTTCCATCTTTGCCAGCAGCCAAAACCAATCCACCTTTCTGTAATTGTTTGGATTTAATTGAAAACCCAAATATTTAAGGCCTTCATCAAGCCCCTTTTGCTCAAAAGGAAAAAAAACCCATGTAAAGCTCTACTTCTACCCTTCCCGTTTTGTGAGTAGATAGAGTAGATTTTCTTCTATTAATTTCCATACCCGTAGCTTTCCCAAAAATCTCCAATATAATAGCCAACTTTTCTGCGTCCCTCCTACAGGCTACACCCATTGCAGAAAATTAAGACATCATCCACAAATAAAAGATGAGTGACCCACTTTAGTATAAACTTTTCACAAATTAAAATATAATAAGGGGATGTGACTTATTCCTAAGATGTCACAATGCTTCATAAGTCACGATTCGTTCTCTTTCTCCAAATTGGAAGTGCGACAACTTTCAACGAAATCATGACAGCTTTAGAAATGACGGCCCAATCTGATGGTTGATGGATCGATCTAGGAAAATTAATGGACTATGTGGGATAATTTCCGGGGAGATGCACCAATTTAGAGGCAACTTTGCTTTCCCCCTCTAATTACCACAATAATCCTCGATTAAATGACCCACGTTTGGGATGAACAACAACAGTGATGTAAATGTGGTTATCGAGTCAATGTTTATTCTGAGCAGCATGAGTATCAACAGCGATAGTACTTGGAAAAGTCGCATCCTACGGTCAGCCACACCTGGATTTTATGATTCATGACTTTCACCTGCAATTTACCCTTTGATGGAGATCACCCTAATTAAATTCTGTATGACTGGACTTGTATTTTCTCTTCTGTGTATCGGCGTATAGTGGCTCTCCTTTGGGGGTTGTTATAGCAGCTATTCCTTGACAATGACTGAGTCTGTTGTTGTTTTTTTCTCTTTCCTGAGGTTTTGCAACAAAGAATTTGCAGCCACGCTTGTATGATCAGTGTGGCTCTTCCACCAACAGTCAACATTAACCACGTGGGTGTTCGTATCTGGATAACAACAACAGTCCCTTAATTTCCTTGATACACAGACTGCTCTTATCTGAATTTTCTCTTGAAATTTGCAGTGGATTTTTATTTTTTATTTTTTTAATCAGATTTCTAGACTGTAAAAGGCCAAGGGCCAAATGGTCCACCAACAGTCAACATTAACCACGTGGGTGTTCGTATCTGGATAACACAACAACAGTCCCTTAATTTCCTTGATACGCAGACTGCTCTTATCTGAATTTTCTCTTGAAATTTGCAGTGGATTTTTATTTTTTATTTTTTTAATCAGATTTCTAGACTGTAAAAGGCCAAGGGCCAAATGGTGGTAAAAAACCAGAAGATCAAAGAAACTCTAATAACTTATATGGCTAAAAGCTAGATTAGACCATGGCCAAAGGCCAGGATCAGACTTGCTCTGATACCAAATGGGACAAACCAACCCAGTTCATACACGGAATACCCAAAATATTTTGAGTATAAATAAATCCATTTTGATCAAACAATATATATTGAATAAAATGTATGAGAATGATAATTTGATGATTACAAATGAGGGCCCCATATAAATACCTAAGCAGGGGTGCCTTTTCACTAAGAGACGTGTCCTTTCATTACGACGTCTCTCTTCAATACTTATTAGCTATTAATTATTGTTATTATTTATTTATATTTATATTTATATATTTATGTCTATTACACAACTTGATCTCTGCTGGGAAACCTGATTGAAGTCCATGTCCACACATATTCAAGTGTATGTGGTGATGTGGCTCCTCTCTGTTTCTACTCTTTTGAAGTGGGATTTTCCTAGGGCATTTTTTATGTCTTGTAGTGAATCAAAGCCCCATAACTAGAGAGGGAGGTTGGGAACCAAGGCTTCATGCATAAACTTGCCTTGCCCCAGAGCCATGGACTGGATTTGATGATGTGATCTTAATCTTTTGAAAAATTGAATATGCTGATGAAAAACCCTTTTCTATAAGGGTAGATAAAAGCTTCTTCTTTGATTTTCGACTTCCAAGTAGAGGATATCCATTTTTGTAGATTTGCGAGATTTGGCTAGAGGTTGTTGAATTTGCAAATAAGGCCATTGCTCTTGAACTATTTGGATTGGTCTACCACATCCGATACCACTAGGATGTAAGGGGAAGGAGCTTTAGAAACCATACAAACAATGAGGAGGTCCTTCCCAACTGATCATTGGAGAGGAGGGCATCTTGAAAGAAAGCTCGGGTTCTAGTAGAAATTGAGGATGAGATCGGGGATAGGCAAAGTATGGAGGGATGTAGAGCTGTTCTAGGGGGCGATACCATTTACAGTTGAGAGTTATGCTGAAGATGGGTTTTCTGGAGGAGACCTCACCTCCATTGAGGAGGTAATGTGCTTCATTGAACTTGAGGGAGGCAGTGTCGACGAGTTAACAAAGTGACCCAGCTTCTTGGTGTGTGGGAAATAACAGGTCCTTGGCATGAGACTAGAGGCAAGATGGGGTTGAATAACCAGAGAGGTCATGAATGTGGTGGAAAAGCATCTAGGGCATATACCCTAGCCACGCATGCCGTGAAACCTAGTGGAGTCATGATGGTTCTTCCTTTGCAGTCAGCCAAATCCACTTTTTACTCTTGCCTATTACTTAGCATGTAATGTTCCTGACTTGGCTAGTCTAGGAAACGTTGCTAATGTGTGTGCAGGATCAAAGGTTTACAGCATATAAATGATCATACAAATAATAAACACGACAAGGGACTGCAAAGTTTGTATTATGATATCTCTGTGGATTACAAAATGGCCGAATGTGGCTGAATAAACTGACAATACTTGATTAGATCAACAGACAAAGGGTCTTAGTCGGAATACAAATAAGCAACTGCGGCTGAATAAAATAACAACACTCGGCTAGATCAAAAGACAAAAAGGATCTTAGTCGGAATACAAATAAGCAACTAAAAGATAATACCCGGAATATGGGAGCACTGCAGAATCAATTAAGAATGATGGAAGACTTGGATGATCTTCCCGGTGACTAGGGTCTGTCTTTTAACACCGAAATCAACCAACTGGTGTCTTCCTCCTAGAATACACTGAACTATCTCTCCTGAGATGCGCCTCTTCTCCTCAATGACAAGTCATAATTTGCATAATGATGAATTAGGTCGCTAACCCTTCCTTTATAGCTTTCCAAAACCCTAAATCATGTTGAAACCCTAATTCATTGTTGACTTCCAAAACCCTAAATCACTGCTGAAACCCTAATTCACTGTTGACTTCTATTTTTAGCTCATAATGAATTAAAAGTGCTTTTAACCCTTTTTAGCTCAATGTCACTTTCCAAATATAACACCTGTGACTGAAGTGACCTCTAGTAACCCTGTTTACCCCTCTTTGGCCTTGGCTATAGTCTAACGGGGCGGTTTAGACCATTAAGCCTCCTCTCTCGAGCTCCTATTTGGAAAGGAACATTACAGTCCTCCCTTCCCGAAATTGCTTGTCCTCAAGCAATACCAGTCCAGGGTGCTGCAACACCTGCTCGCTCTCCCAAGTAGCGTCCTCTACTGGAAGCCCTCTCCATCTGATGAAACACTCTCTGATGACCCTGCTCCTTAGTTTCCGCTCCCAGAACTCCAAAACCTCCTCCGGAACTAACTCCAACTATCCCTCCTCATCCAATGGGGGAAGCTCCTCTGATGTGCTAATCAATTGTCCCACTGCCTTTTTGAGGCAAGACACGTGGAACACGTTATGAATCTTGCTCCCCTCTGGAAGCTCTAACTCGTAAGCAACCTCGCGTACTCGGCGCATGATCCTGTAAGGACCATAAAATCTGGGCTTGAGCTTCTCGGCTCCACTCTTCTTCAGAGATGACTGTCTGTAGGGTTGGAGTCTCAAGAAAACCAAATCTCCAACCTCAAAGTTGCGCTCTATGTTGTGCCTGTCCCCACTTATCTTCTGTCGGTTTTGCGCCGTCTGTAGGTTCTCTTTCAACAACCTGAGAATCTCTTGACTCTTTATGATCCAATCCTTGGCCTTGGGAGCTCTGCTCTCCCTGAAGACCAAGTCTACCAAAGTGGGAGCATCATATCCATACAATGCTTGGAAGGGTGTCATGCCAATGGAGATGTGGAAGGTGGTGTTGTAGCAATGTTCTCCTAAATGTAACCACTTTACCCATGTTCTCTATTGTCCTCCTACATAGTTCCTCAAATACCCTTCAACCCACTTGTTGACAATCTCGGTCTGCCCATCTGTCTGAGGGTGATA
>ML790344.1:48233-62228 GCA_009831015.1 Picea engelmannii | reverse complement strand
CTCAATGACAAGTCATAATCTGCATAATGATGAATTAGGTCGCTGACCCTTCCTTTATAGCTTTCCAAAACCCTAAATTATGCTGAAACCCTAATTCACTGTTGACTTCCAAAACCCTAAATCACTGCTGAAACCCTAATTCACTGTTGACTTATATTTTTAGCTTATAATGACTTAAAAGCGCTTTTAACCCTTTTTAGCTCAATGTCACTTTCCGAATATAACACCTGTGACTAGAGTGACCTCTAGTAACCCTGTTTACCCCTCTTTGGCCCTGGCTATAGTCTAACAGGGCGGTTTAGACCATTATGCCTCCTCTCTGGAGCTCCTATTTGGAAAGGGACATTACATAGCATTTCTTATATTCAGTGTTCATTCAACTTACATTTACAACCATTGGTTTTCCTAACGCATTTATCCTCTAGGCATTAATACTTTCCTTAAATAACTGCTATCCATCCTTGACAAATATTTGATATTATTAGGAGGAAATGTTTGGTTTTACACTTAGTAAGCTAAAGTAATTGGAGGAGTCAGTTTAACCTGACAAGTGCTTTTGCTGCGAACTATAATTTTGCATATCTTAATAATTTTAACAGCTGGTGTTATGCTTGCTTGATAATATGTGTTATAAATTTTCTCAAATTTCAATCTGCAATACTTCTAGATTTTTGAAGAAATATCCTAACCACAATGCATGGTTACTTTGACTGAATACAGGAATTACATGGGGAAGCTGTTCGACTTAAGCAAGAGCTGTCTGCAGGTTTTGGTGATCTAAAGAGGAAGATTGATCTTGTTATTCACGTTCATAATCTTCATCACAAAGTACCTCAATGGCATGAGGCTCATACCACTGCTGATACTCATCCCGCGCTTTCTGTGCTAATAGATGAAGTTGCAGCAGCTGGAATTCCTTCAATCCTTGCTATCACCAACAAGTTTGCTGTCAGTGCAGATCAGCAAAACTCAGCTGCTAATGCTGTCATGGAAGCCTATCAAGTGTCTCCAAATATGGGGGTTTTGATTAACTCATGCCCATACACAACGCATGGTAGCCAAAATGTGTTTCGTGCATGGAACTCATTTGAAGTAACTTCTAGAGAGTTGACTGGAAATAAAAGAATACAAATGGCAGCACATAAGATTGTTTTGGCTCCCATGAATCTCATCCAAATGTCTTTCCGAAAGAAAGAGGTGGTTTTACCAGTTGAAGGAGTAGAGACATTACATAAACTTGTACACAAAGTGCTGCTTAGCCATGAGGAATCTGCCTTTCAGGTATGTTTTGATCGTAGCACATCATATGTAACCATCTAAGAAAGATTATTCTACAAAATTTGATTTGCAGTGTGTCAATTTTCTGGATGAATGCCTAACATTTTCCAAAGTTTCTCCTTTTGTATATGGTCTCTCCTCTTCATGATGCTTATTTTCTTTTGTTCTTTGTTATTCATGCAAAGGAACTTGCAAGAGAGAGACTACTAATAGAAGAAGCCAAGGAGCAAAGACAAGCAGCAGAAGAACTCAGATTTTCCCAGTTTAAACCAAATTCTGTTGTATCAGCTCTAGTTGGTGCTTCCTTTGGTGCAGGTTTGGGGGTTGTTATGGCAGTCATAATGGGTGCAGCATCTGCTTTTAGGAAGCCTTGAGATGAATTTTACGCGTGGAAGGAATATTGAGTGGGGTTTCTAGCCATCTCTTTTCAATTTTCTCTCATTACTCCTTGCTCGAGTAATTGCTATGAGAAAAAAATCTTATTCTGAGACATACAAGTTTGTTTATCAAGGATTTTTCAAGTGGTGTAATATATGAAGATTCTTAGTCAAGATCAGAATTTGCTGCTCAAGGTTCTCATCAGTCTTAAATGGGATTTTCAGGGATGTATAAACACTTGTAAGATAAGAGGTCTGGCCATATACAAAATTGTCATAAAAGAATCTTACCATCTGTTTCAAAAGCATAGCATTCCATGTTAAGTGTGAAATGACACCGGAGTATTATTAACCAATTCTTTTGTTTTATGGTGGATCTGTAAGCATATTTATATCATTTCATCTGAACAAAATACAACATCCATTTGACACTTTAATTTGTATCTCTCTTTTAGACAAATATGAGAGTATATCATTAAAGAAATGGGAATTCAATGCCATTGAAAATTGATTTGCAGTTTTTGCCTCTCTTTCATCGTATTCCAATGGCAAATATGCATTCTTCTGCTACCCTTTTTTTTCCATCATCATCTTTCTCCATACACCTCCATTTCCCAGCATACCCATTTCCATTATACCTTGCTCCTATGCTCCTCTTTTGTTTGGGCATACAATATCTTTAGATAAATAATTTTTTACTCCCTTAAAAAGAATTTGTAATATCTATGTTCTTCCAAATATTGCGTTATAATATCTAGTATCTACTATGTTGCTCCAGGATTTTTCCCACCTTGGGGTCCTAGCAAGATGTGTCCCCTATGTTTTTGTGCCCCCAAGGGGCATGCAAACGAGGGGAAACATCCCTGCTTTCTTGGGGATGCCCCCGAAAGAACAAGGGGCATTTGAGGGATGTACCCAACATCCTCGAGACAAACAAGGGGTGCTTGGATGTTCTTTTTTCAAATTGACAACCCATAGGCTTTATTACCCTTCATATTGGTGTGAGTGGTAAATTGTGATTCTCATCACATGATAGGTTTTGTAGGGGTAACTTGTAGGGATGATGAGGAACTTGAGATGCATGCCTCTTATTTTTGCTTGATGATAATACATCTTGAGATAGTGATGATTGTGGATCCTCCATGATGTTGCTTGAGGATGGTTGAGCATAGTGGTATTCCTCGATGGATTATGTGGTTGACGGACCTGGTTCATGTTGCTTTTTTCATGGTGATATATTTCTCGATGCTTGAATCATTAGATGGTGATGATGTGCTCATTGGTTGATGATCTTCATGACTTTGATCCAGCTTATTGGATGATGGTGCTTTGGTTCATGATTGTTGCTCCATGCATGTTTTATGGTATGATGGAATATGCCTATTCAGGTAGAGTGTTTGACCATTTATTGTGTCTATTTTACTCTCATGATCATACTTAACAAAATAGATAGTGAATCTCATGGAGCACCCACTTCCTTGCCATACTTTGGAGCACCGGGGTTTGGCTAGGGTTTTGGTGGTGACATGCTATTTGACTCTTCTGTTGGAGCACCTTTGTTTGTGAGGTGTCATTAGGGGAATTTTGAGGTCTAAAATGGGCATCTTAAGAGATATAATTAAAAATTATGAGTTAGTCGTTTTGTGAGGAAGGTGTTGATGAAATTGAATGGTTATCCTAATACAAACATTTTCGACTCTTGTCAGACTAAGGAAAAATAATTGGGATTGTTACCCTATGTGTATAGTCCTTTTGCAAAATTATCAATTAATCTTCAAGAAATATGTTCTTGAGATCAATGTTGTCTTTTATGTTGTTTTATAATAAAGAAAAATAAATTATTTATATCAGAAAATATAAACAGTTTAATAAACAATCATGAAAAAAAAAAAAATCTGAAATAAGATCACACATATAATCCAAAATGAGACCTCAAAACCATCAAGTGATTTTATTCATTTAGCTCTGTAACACTGTCAAAACATTCTTTCATACTTAGAATGGGTAAGGACCAGGAAGATACTTAGAAGTCAAATGTTACATCATCATAGAGACGATCAGTGCCTCCCAAGTAAAACCAAGACTAAAAAACTCGTTGGATCAACAAGCCAGAGTTTGTCACTGCTTTGACTCTGCACAAAATTCCTAATTAGCGTTGAAAATCAATTAAAAAATCCACTTAAAATTTATAGACTATTAGAAACAGATGATCAACCTTATAATCATGTCAATAATCAATGCTTCTTGGTCCTCCTTATTACCACCTTTAGTAAGACCCTGTTATCAACAAAAAGTCTTTAGCCTTTAAGTATTTCATAAATGAATGAAGTAGTAATGTAATCTCATTCTAGAGCAAGGACAAACTTTATCAGAGTTTTTGTCTCTATCTCTCCTCTTTGCTTGTCTCTTCAATTCTTCTTTTATTCCTTCATAAGTAGTTTGAGTAGTTCAACTACTTTTAGTTAAGTAGGAAATCTCATAATTAAATATTAATAATAAATTATAAGGGTATAATAAATATTAACTAATAGGTGGGGATCCCCTAACAACTATTTTGTTTAATTTTCAAATTATTTCCTTGTTCCTCCAAAAGTAATTATGACGTCAAACATGATTGTGCACATATCTCTCAACCGATCAACATATGAAATATCTCAAACACTCACTTGTGACTCCCAAATACCACATAGCTGCAAGTTTAATTATCAAAATAAATGTCATTCCATTGTCCAAAAAAATATGATTGTAAGTATCCAAAACAATAAATCATAAATCTATCTGTTGTCAAAAAATGATAAAGTCTGTCCCAAAATAAAATAAAGTCTATCCCAATAGTGAAACGATCATAAAACAAGTGAAATTAGCAGCAAAGTTGTTTATACTTGCCTCTTATGAATGTTTTAATATAGTAGTTATATATAGTACAAAGTGAATACCTAGAGTAATTATGGAACACTTCAACTTGTAATAATGTATTACTTATGTATAGCCTAAAAACAAAAAAAATAACGATAATGACTATTCAATGTCTTTAAAGGTTGAAGTAGAAGATATATCTAGGTGTTAGTAATTATTCACAATCTAAGAAGAGTAAATTGAAATTTTCAAAAGATTTTTAAAATAAATATATTTTCTAGTATTGAAATTTTCATTTTCTAGTATTGTTATAATATATCCCAACTCCTTGCTCTCTAGAGGGGGGCCACTCTAGAGAACATGAGTTGTGGATACATAAATAGTTGTCTTTGATGTATATAAATTTTATTTATTTTAATCATCTAGTTTCACTTTGTTGTTGTTCCATTTCATATATAAGTTGTAGATTTGTAAATTATTTCCATAGGTTACATGTTCTTTTTAATTCATGTAGCTTAAACTATTTTATATGTTCTTTTCTACATTTATTTGTTAATTCATGTTCAATGAGAAGTGTAGATCTATGCATGATGATATATGATAATAGCAATGGTCAAATAGAGCATGGTAACATTATGCATTACCTCGCAGACCTAGGACTACTTGAACTAACAAAATCATTCATACTAACTCAAGTGTGTTTACTTTTTTGCAAGTGTGGTATGTTTGATTTTCCATAATGTCATTTCATTTCCTAAATAGCAATGCAATTCCATTCTTGTAGAAGCATATTAGGAAACTAGTGCAAGCTAAGAATTTGCAGCTCGCACACACAATGCATGACATCTCACAAGTACATTGGAACCCTGGTTGATGAAATAAAATGCATGTGTTCTTGGTTAAATAGAAGATATATAAAAACATTGTCACATGGTTTTAGAGCCCATGGATTGCATACTCCATTGAAATTAGCCTGGAGGTGAGAGGTGAAGGCTCACTTCGCTGGCTTGGCCAGATTCGATCAAGGAATAATATCTTTGTTGGTTATAGTGATGGAGATAAGGGATGTAGATTGTGGGATCCTACTGCCCACAAAATCATCATTCACATAGATATGTACATGGAACACTCAAAAGTTGTTCAGGAATGCAAAGGGAGATTTGTTTGCAAACTCAGAGAATCATTGTATAGCCTAATGTAACTAGACAATGGTACAAGATGTGTGATTCATTCATGGTGAGCCAAAGTTTATTAAGAAGTGAGTATAATCATTGTGTTTATAACATATTCATTATTTTGGTGTTATGTTGATGTTATGCTTGTTGCAAGAACAAAATGGTTGATGTCAGCTGTTAAAGGCTCAATTGGTCAAGATGTTTCAGATGAAGGATCTAGGAGCAACAAAACAAATCTTGGGCATATAAGTATACAAAGATGGGAAAAATGGTAAGTTGTGGTTGTCACAAGTCGATGGAGAAGATATCGATGAGGTTCAATATGAACATTGTGAAACCAATAAATATCCATTTAGCTTTACATTGTAAGTTTTCTTCAAGTTTATGTCATGATAGGAAGGAAGAAAATGATTATATGTCTCGTGTACCTTATGCAAGTGCAATAGGAAGGATGATGTATGTGATGAAATGTTTAAGTATTTCACATGCAGTTGGTGTTGTCAATGGACACATGGCAAATCCAGGTAAATAGCATGGAAATGGATGCTTTGGTATCTAAAAAACACAAGTATCACCTACAATGGTTGCAGTGATCTAGCCCATGGTTATGTTGATTTAGAGGAGGTGGAATGGTCCATACTGGAGCAAACTCTGCAGACATGTTCACACAACCAATATTGTTAAAGAAGTTGTGGTGGTGTTTTCATTCTCTTGGCTTGCAGGAAAGATGATGATTGATTCGTTGGACAAGGTATCAAGAAATTATTGTCAAGGTGGAGATGGTTGGGTAGTGACAACACACACCTTGCTATCACAACTCATTGGAGGATTCTTAAGCATTTCTCTTTTCATATGCCTGAAAACACTTGAGAATTTTCTTATTTAAATGTAGAAGCCTGTGAGGAGTTTCTTGAGACTTGTAAACCATTTCTCCATTGTTGGTTGAGCAATGAAGGATATCATTACCCCCATTTCATTCTTGTGTGTTGTGTGATTGTTTATCTTCTCTATTTCTCTATTTATTAACACCCAGTTTGCAGGTCGATCCCAACATCCATAGCATGATCTTAATCTGACATAAAAATATTATTTTTGTTGAAATAATGTAACTGCAAAGTGTATTCTAATTATTATTGTTGCATTATTCATTAAATCAATCCCCTATTGTGGATTGATCATGTCGGCTATTGTAAAAGACCAAATCCCCTTTTGCGGATTGGTCAAAACATAATTGTAAAAGGCAGAATAAGAAGTTGGCCCCATAATATATTAAAGGTGGTTATAACCACCCAGATTGAGAAGTCGGCCCTGCCAGTGAAAAGACACGTGCCAGAGTTGTATAAATAAGGAGGCTAGTGCCTCACTTAGACACACACTCACTTGTTCATTTGAGGAGGAAGTTTCGGAGCTGCAGTTGGAGAAGAGAGAGAGAGAGAGAGAGGCACATTCTTGGGAGAGGACTTTCTGTATTTGTTTGAGTTATCTCTTGGCATTGTATTGGCTATCTATAATAAGGAAGTTTTGCTAGGTTTTCTCCCCCATGAGGGTTTCCCAGGATAAATGATGTGTCTCTTGTGATTGTGTATTTCTCAGTGATCCTATCTTATGCTATTGTTATCTAGTGAAATGCAAAGAACTCTAATAATAACTTAAACCTTAACATGGTATCAGAGTTAAGCTGGAGAGAGCATCTTTCACAAGAGAAAGTGAAAAACGTCATTGTTGTCATACATGCAAATTAGGGCTTTTTTTTGGTGAAGTATTTCAGCCATAAAACCATCTAGAAAAGTGTGCCCTTCCTCAAGGATCACTTTGGCATCCTCAGCGCAACTTTTCAGTGGCTAGATCTCCCGGAAAGTAAAACCCTAGTTTTCACAAAGTACCAGAAGTACCAGAAAACTGGAAGCACCAGTTTAGAAATCTACTGGTCAAGTTTGAGGGGGTAAAAGTTGGATTTTCATAAATCTGACTACACCATCTTACTCGCCTCAGCTCGACGCATCTATCCCCTGGATCAGAATTTCAAAATTTGAAGTTTGAAATATTAGATTTTCCTCATAAAACCCCAAGTTGGAGTTGCAATTGTAGTTGGAGTCTCAAAACCAGTTGCAGTATCAATTGCAGTTTTAGTATCAGTTGCAGTTGCAGCCGTAGTACCAATTGCAGTCACCCTTGAAGTTCTTAAGAGTTGGTGATCATTACTGCTGCTACTAGATCGTGCCTCTACCTGCAAGTGTCGTCAGAGGTATGTACTCACACATGTTTAAATGGCTAAGCTTTAAAGGGTATTTGCAGGAGAAGGGATCTCTTGCCATAGATCCAAAAGGATCTCAAGATCCAACACATTTAGAGGAATAATGCAACCCAGGTGTGATTATTCTTGTTATGACATTATTTTGATCAGTGTTGCATGTTGTAGCTATGACCATCATTCTAACCTTTGCTCAAAATCTGAGTCTAGGTATTAGATGGATTAAAAGTTGAGATCATAGAGTTTATCCTCTAACCCTACCTTTTGTCAAGATAACAAATTGTCTTAGTACAGAAGACAGGCTGAAGAAATCACTTGTCATCTTTAGTGAAGGAGAATTGGAAGAAAAACAAGCACACTCATTCTTGAGGACAAGGCTCCAGGTTTGATTAATCAAGTTGATAAGATTCAAAGGTACACATGACAAATTGATGACTACCCGTTTACAAGTAACCACTATAGTTGAGATAACAGTCTTTTACTTGGTAGCATGTGAGCATATAGAGGTAAATACTTAATGTAATCATTTGCCTGATACAACTAACACCCCCACTAGGAGAAACCTCGTGTGTTAGTTCCAGGTTGCCATGGAGGAATGTTCGATCACAACACTATAAGAGTGTTGACTTCAATTCACAGTGTATCTCTTACTTTTGATTGTTGCTTCAGACAAGCCACAAATGATAGCTCTAAAGGAGCTACTGTGATCATTATTCATGCTATTGCTTTATCTATTATTATCAAAAGGATATTATTCTTGCTTGTTGTATTGTTGACCTTGTTTCAGGTCATAGGTGATAACCCTGAGAAAGCTATAGTGAAGGTTGCAGAAGGCAACATATTATATGAGACATGAAGCAAACTATGTACATGATCATATACACCCATGCACCAAAGAAGATGAAGAATAATCTATATCTTGAGATTTAGAGTATCTCATATGAAGATTGATTGAAAGGAGCAGAAGGCTCCAAAGATGACTGAACATTAGAACGAGAAGCAAACCTCGTTTGAAGCCTGACTCAGTCTTTCATATTTAGACTTGGTATGCAACACCAAGTATACCTTGTAAGAGTTGATGAAGTCCTGATCTCTGAAAGGATCAGATGAAGAGACAACTTCCAGGACTGGAAAACAGATGTCATGAGAAGACTAGATTGTAACTTCAGAGACTCTTAGGAGATATGAAATCTCCAGGATGATTCGCTTGTTTCAGTGACAAAGAAGGAAGCCAGTCAGAAAGATTAGGATACAGATTCTTCCGTGAGAAGAGAAGTCAGTATTGACTTCCAATATTGATCTATACAGATCAAACGTTTTGCAGATGTACAAAACCGATTGTCCCATAGTGCACTTGGGTTCAAGACCCCAGAAAAGATGTTCACCGAAAATAAGCCAGAGGTAAACCATCTCAAAATATTTGGCTGCCCAATATTTATACATATTCCAAAAGAGAAGAGAAACAAGCTGGAACCCTCAAGAAAGAAGGGAATATTTGCGGGATACTGTGAGGTCTCCAAGGCCTTCAAGATTTATATACCAGGTCACCATCACATTGAGATCAACAAGGATGTGACCTTTGATGAAGATGCAACGCTCAAGAAATCAAGACGCTGCCAACTTGAAGAAGTATATGAAGAGGAACGTGTAGCTCCCAGAGTTGCAGAATCAGTGAGGGAGGTTCCTAGAGCCGAAGAACCAGTGAGGGAAGTCGTAACTTCTCTTGATGAAGAAATTCTAGAAGATCATGATATAGTAGAATTTCAAGAATCTCCTCAGATGACACTCTCCCATAAGAGAAAGCCTGCTTGGGCTAGGGAGCTTATTCAATATGGAGAGAAATATGGTGTTCCCGAAGGAACCACGAGACAGGTGAAGTGACCTAAGCCATTCTCCAGTTATATGGCCTTGATGTGTGATATCCTAGAGAAGGAGCCTACCTGTTTTGAAGAGGCCATTCATAAGAAAGAATAGGCAGATGCCATGACAGAGGAATACCAATCCATAATAAAGAATGATGTATGGGAAATAGTTCCGAGACCGAAGAGTAAGGATGTGGTATCTTACAAATGACTCTTCAAAATAAAACATGCTGCTGATGGAAGTATTGAGAAGTATAAAGCAAGATTTGTCGTTTGTGGCTTTTCTCAAAAGGAAGGCATTGACTATTAAGAGACATTCGCTCATGTCGCTAGATACACTTCGATCAGAACCATTATAGCCCTTGCAGCTAAGATGAAGTGGAAGTTGTACTAGATGGACATAAAGACAACTTTCCTAAATGGCGTCATTGAAGAAGAAGTGTAGATAGAGCAACCTCAAGGATTTGAAGTTGAAGACAGGAAGACTCATGTCTGCAAGTTGAAGAAGGCTTTGTACAGATTGAAGCAAGCTCCTAGAGGTTGGTATGGCAGGATAGACAGTTTTCTGACGAGCTTGGGCTTTACCAAGAGTAAAGATGATTCTAACCTCTACTTCAAGGTTATGAACGATGAGCCAATGATATTGCTGTTGTATGTGGATGCCTTATTCTTAACTAGAGAAGAAACTCTCATCACCGAATGTAAGAAGAAGCTCGCTTTAGAATTTGAGATGAAAGACCTTGGCCTAATGCATTATTTCTTAGGTCTTGAAGTATGGTAGAGCCCAGAGAGAATCTTCCTTAACCAAGGGAAGTATGCAGTCGAAATCCTGAAGCGATTCGACATGTTGGAGTGCAAGTCCATGAATACACCCATGGAAGCGAAGCTGAAGCTACTGGTCGACACTTCGTTAGAATTGATTGATGCCACGTTGTATAGACAGATCATTGGATCGTTGATGTACCTGACGAACACCAGACCATATATCTGTTTTTTCGTGAACACCTTGAGTCAGTTTCTGGTAGAACCCAAACATGTTCACCTAGTTGCTGCAAAACATGTGATGAGGTACCTTAAGGGTACATTAGATTGTGGTCTTTGACAGGAAGAGCACTTTAGGATGTTGTTTTAGTTTGGGATCAGCCATGATCTCATGGCAGAGTAGGAAGCAATCCATCATTGCTCTCAGTACAACGGAAGCAGAATACATTGTTGCGTGTTCTGCTAGCTGCGAAGCTATATGGCTTCGTAGGTTATTGACTAGTCTATTCGACCTAGAGATGGAAGCAACCACGATCCTATGTAACAACCAGAGCTGCATAAAGATGACAAAGAATCCTATATTTCATGACAAGTCGAAGCACATAGAGGTCTGATATCATTACATCCGTGACATGGTGTAGAGAGGTGCCATAAAGCTCCAATATGTTAGCACAAATGAACAGGGTACCGATGTGTTGACCAAACCTCTATTTCGTGTAAAGTTTGAGCACTTTTGAGATAAGCTTGGTATAGTCCGAAAGGACCTCCCTCGAAAGGGGGAGTAGTGTTGTGTTGAGATATGTCAGTCTAGCACTGTGCTTCCAGCTTAATTGCTGTGACGTAAAGTCAGTCTAGTAGTGTGATTCCAGCTTAATCGTCGTGTTGAGATATGCCTAGTACTATGCTTCCAACTTAATTGTTGTGACGTAAAGCCAGACTAGATTGATGTGTTGAGATATGCCTAGTACTTTGCTTCCAGCTTAATTGTTGTGACATAAAGCTAGTCTAGATTGATGTGTTGAGATGTGCCTAATACTGTGCTTCCAACTTAATTGTTATGCCGTAAAGCCAGTCTAGTACCGTGCTTCCAGCGTAATTGTTGTGACATAAAGCCAACCTAGTACTATGCTTTCAGCTTAATTGCTGTGACGTAAAGCCAATATAGTATTGTGATTCCAGCTTAATTGTTGTGTAGTGTGTCAACCTCGTGCTGTGATGATGAGCCAACTTCGTGCTGTGATGATGTGACCGACCTCGTGCTGTGATGATGATGTATTAGTTTTATACTAATCCATATTGATGTAGATGATGATTTCATTCCACTGAGAATGACGATGCTGCCGATGAGAAAAAACTTCCGATGATTTATAGATACGTCAGTCAGTGTTCCAAGATGATATTGATGATGTCCTCTCACCCACCTGATGTTGTTGATGATGCTGTCCTCTCTCTCACCTAACGCTGTTGTAGAATACCCTTCTTGTTAAGGGGGAGTGTTGAAATAATGTAATTGCAAAGTGTATTCTAATTATTATTGTTGCATTATTCATTAGATCAATCCCCTATTGCGGATTGATCATGTCGGCTATTGTAAAAGACCAAATCCCCTTTTGCGGATTAGTCAAAACATAATTGAAGGCAGAATAAGAAGTCGGCCCCAGAATATATTAAAGATGGTTATAACCACCTGGATTGAGAAGTCGACCCTGCCAGTGAAAAAACACCTCCACACGTGCCAAAGTTGTATAAATAAGGAGGCTAGCGCCTCACTTAGACACACACTCACTTGTTCATTTGAGGAGCACGTTTTAGAGCTGCAGTTGGAAAAGAGAGAGAAAGAGAGAGAGGCACATTCTTGGGAGAGGACTTTCTGTATTTGTTTGAGTTATCTCTTGGCATTGTATTGGCTATCTATACTAAGGAAGTTTTGCTGGGTTTTCTCCCCCATAAGGGTTTCCCAGGATAAATGATGTGTTTCTTGTGATTGTGTATTTCTCGGTGATCTTATCTTATGCTATTGTTATCTAGTGAAATGCAAAGAACTCTAATAATAGCTTAAACCTTAACAATTTTATCTAGGAATGGAAATTGCCCATGCCTTCTTCAATATTTTCCATATTAACTCTTGCAACAACTTTACAATAAAACATGTACAAATTAATATATTGTCAACACATCCACCCAAAAGGAAGTTGTGAAAAAATGGAAATCAATGCTTCTCATCTCCCATTCTCCTTTTGACTTTTATCTCGAGGAGATGAGCATTCAACAAATATCTTGATTTGCATTTAAATCTTCATGAATCCATCTTACATCACTACAACCAATGCTTTATGCCACATGGGTGGGTTCCCTAATTAACTCCATTTACGTTAGCAACATAATTAATCGTCCCACCAATTTTCAATCAACTAACACAACTACATTACTAAGAGCGAAGAATTGGAAATATGGGAACAAGATTGAACTCCCACTAATTCAAAATTTTTGGACTAATAACATCAACTAAAGTTTTTCAGGAAGTTAGAAAAAATAGACTTATTTATTCTTTTAATTCCATTTGTTTCTCAAATTTCTTTTACCATTATGACTTTAGTAAAAAATATAGCTTTTGATAGTTCTAATAAAAATTTTCAAAATTTATGTAATTTTATGTCCCTAACACTTTCAAAGGCATAACTCAATCATATAGATTTATTTATTATTTTAATTCCATTTGTTTCTTAAATTTTTTTAACCTTTATGACTTTAGTTAAAAAAATAGCTTTTAATAGTCCTAATAAAAAATTTCAAAATTTGTGTAACTTTATGTCCCTAACACTTTCAAAAGCATAACTCAATCGTACATAATCAAATAATCAAATCACACTGTTATCGCACGGTTTGTAGGAAAGGTCCAAAGAGCTTGAGTCAAGGCTTGAACCGGCGTAACAGGAGCTTCCCCACCCACTGTCACCTCGATGGGGGGCTCTTTCTATTTAGGAGGGCAAGTCCAAGGGAGACGTCCCTAAGGCAATCTGGTTTGATGAAGGGCTAAAGGGTAAAGGCCAAGTCAAGGAGAAACCCTTTCACAGATTGCTGCCCAAGAAGAGATAGTCAAAGAATGAATTCCNNTGATGATGCACCTGTTTGCGAGACAAAACAAAGAAAGCTAGAATGTGCTTGCAGTGGGTTAGTACTTCATGAAACCAATGACTATCTTCAAAAGATATATATGAGCAATGATTAAATGCAATTGTTGACGAAGTCAATGATTGCTAGGCAAAGATTAATAAGTTAAAACACTTCTTTAACAAGGCATAGAAGAAAATAGGCATTCAATGTTCAATATAAGACCATGTATCATATCAATAATGCATTAAATATGTCAAATTAGCTCACATATATATTACTGCTGCGTCACCTATATGTTTTCTGCAGTAGGTGTGACGTCA
>ML790344.1:17293-48133 GCA_009831015.1 Picea engelmannii | reverse complement strand
GACAAGTCTGGCTGAGAAGAAGAAGATGGGTCCTCCAGGACCATGCTCAGGTCGCTCCTGCTCTCGGTACTCCATGTCTAGGACCATGTGGGCCTCGAGACATGATCTCCTAGTTATCCCTAGATATCGGGGATAACACACACAATATATGAAACATTGGATTCTTGACAAAATGCAATAGACAACATGTGTTCGTTCTTCAATGTCCAAAAGTGGTCCAATTTAATGTGGTAAGTTAAGCCTTTTTACCATTCCAAAAATGCTAAGGATAGATGCAAAACGGCTAAAGAATGAGAAACTTTAGTCAATCAAGCATGCCTCAATGGTGAAAGAGATTCACACCAAACACTAAATTGATGGAGGAGCCATTCCATGCATTTGACTTGAATAAACAATTCTTACAACGAGCCATTCCATCCACTTGACTTGAATAAACAATTCCTACAACTAGTATACCCTTCTCAAAACTAATGGCTTCTAAAAGCTCAACAAAAGCAATAAATTCAACATTATCTCAATATGCATCCAAGTTAGCAGCATAAAAAGATAATTCAACATTATCTCAATCTGCATCCAAGTTAGCACCAGCGCCATAAAAGGATAGGGATGGGGGCTCATATAATAATGCAATATTTCTCATTCAAGCCCATGGTACGAGTAGTAATGATGCTGATGTTCCAAATCTTGATGAATAAAACTATGTACCCTTATTTTAACTTTTGCTTGTTATTCTATTTCAATGGAAATGCATAAGTCTCATCTCTCAATGTCTTAGTTGTTAATAATTATATGCCCATGTCTTTAAGAGAAAATATAATGACCCTAAATATCTCGTTTTGACTGGACTATTACTATACATCAACATGGTCTTAATTATTTAATAAAACATTATAATGACCCTAAATATCTCGTTTTGATTGGACTATTACTATACATCAACATGGTCTTAATTATTTAATAAAACATTAATACATGATGAATGGAAAACTAATTATTATTTAATAAAACTTAATCATTTAATAAAACATTAATACATGATAATGGAAAATTGATTATTATTTAATAAAACATAACGTTTTAAAGAGAAAATATAGTGACCCTAAATATCTCGTTTTACTATACATCAACATGGTCTTAGTTATTAATAAAACATCAATACATGATGAATGGAAAATTAATTATTATTTAATAAAACATTAATACATGATGAATGGAAAATTAATCATTTAATAAAACATTAATACATGATGAATGGAAAATTAATTATTATTTAATAAAACATTAATACATGATAAATGGAAAATCAGTATTACTTAAACACGAGACTTGTTCATAATATATATTTGTCATTAAAACTTAAGAAGTGAATGAGACCAAAATGTACCATGACCATAATCTAGTAAACATCAATCCTTAAGTGAACCAATCTATATCCCAAGAGAACCCAAAATCACAACTAACCTCTTAAAGTAGACCAATAAACATGTGATTTTGACATGCAATAAGCCTCTCTTATACTAAAGAATGCCCAATGCTCATCATATGTATCCGAAAGATGGTTTGTTACCATGACCATAATCTAGTAAACGTCAATCCTTAAGTGAACCAATCTATATCCCAAGAGAACCCAAAATCACAACTAACCTCTTAAAGTAGACCAATAAACATGTGATTTCGACATACAATAAGCCTCTCTTATACTAAAGAATGCCCAATGCTCATCATGTGTATCCAAAAGATGGTTTGTTAAAAACTACCTAATTAACTTTTGGATTTTGAACATATATCACACCAAATGATATTTAACATAACTTCATAATTAAATTTATTTTAGAGCATATTTTTTTAAGTTTAAGGCATGTTGATATGTAAATTGTCATGGATATTCCATTGGAACAGTTTGTCACAATAGATCTTACAATATTTTGAAATATTTTATTATGCAATTTATTACCTTAGATCTCAAATTTTTTATTACCAACATAGTGGTTAAAATTATGGAAACAACTAAAACTGAAATGAAAGAAACAAGCAAATGAACACAAGATGTGACTTGGGAAACCCAATACAAGAGAAAACCCAGGTAGAAGGTGAGGTCTATTTTCCACTCTCTTTTCCTCAGTTATGAAATGCAAGTACAATGAAAGTGCCACTCACTATGGAGTTGCCATGAACACTGTGCCCTAAATGGCTACTATAGAATCTTCTACCTCCTTTGATATGCTTCAACATCCCACCTCTATATGCTCTACTCAACCATGGGACAATAACAATACCAAAAGAATGGAACCCCTTCCTTTCCTAGTGGCCCAATATTTAATATAGCTTGATAGTTGTTTAGAGTTAGGGTTTGGGTTTTTGCATGCCTCAACCCTCAATTAGTGTTAGGGTTTTAGACACTCTAGAATCTTCTTGAAAGTCCACAAATGACTAGCCCCATGAGTGAGTAATAGGGGTTAATATGGCATCCACTCGATACCAAGGTGGTTGACATGGTAAGTCAACTTGTGAGAGGAATAACTTCCGCATATGAATTTTGGTCGAGGTGATTTTTGCACCGTTGGAAAGCTTACAGTGTGTAGAACAACGTCAAGGGGGTGGGAGCTAAGCTCAAAGTTTTGACCCCCAAAAGTGCTATTTGATGCATCAAACCGATTCTAGAAGTTTTTGGACCCCAAATCACCAAACTGAGACCTGCTCTTAAAATGGACCTTGCAAGCCAATTCTTCCAATTTTTCCTCCTAGAAAATACCAAGACAAATGATAAATTATATAATGATCCATTCTGGATCACATACTCAAAAGAAATATGTTGAATAATAACAAAAAAGCAATCCTAAACATAAATAAAAGCTTTCACAAAATTTCCATTATGGCTTCTATAACTTTTGCACATATGAGCTGCTTACGTAATACATAACATATTGGATGATAGGTACATAAGCATTATTGTTCCACTTCTTCTTATGTCTTGAATATAGCCCAAGAATCCAAATAAGATAAATATCTATATGAATATGAAGTCAACACAAACACATCATGACATTTCCAACAAGTAAGCCTTGACTAATCATAGAAGTGAGGATTTTTATTACCCTCTATTTAACAAATTGCCTCTAACTAACAAGAAAGTGCTTGCTTAAGAAATGATCTTATATCATAAAAATCTGTTCATATAAAGACTATAATTTCGCCAAAAAATAGAGATTTACTTGCATATCGCCACGAAAATGTAAAAAAAGAAAGATTTATGGCAGAAATACTTTCAATGCATGACCTAATAGATTAGAAGATAGATTAGATTTCCCATTTGAGTGATTGGTACAATATAGGCCTTGTCATCTCATGCTTTTAGTGCCAATCGAATTTGCTTCAACATATGAACAATGCCGATTCCTTTCCTGCAAAAGGATGTAATAAAAATCCATCAACCTTCAATCCCACAGTCATAACAGCCAATCTTAAATTAGAATAAGCGTTTTCCACACAAGTACTACATACTACAAACGTTGCCAAACATATCTTAAGAAATGATATTTCCAATGAGAGATCATGCTGCAGAAAGACAACATGAAACAACAAAATCAATGTGAACCCAAGTCTCGAAGACTAGCTTGGGGTCAAGGGAAACAGGGAACCGAAGGGAACTCCATAGAACAGAATGGGCTACGAGGGACAACATAGGGGACGAAAAACATTTTCAGAGGAAATTTTATATACTTTAAAGTTTAGACTCTCGAAAACAAATCAACTTGCATAAATCTGAAATCATAGCATTATCTAGATGCACACATAATAAATGGGACATTAGAAACAGATTCCGCATCTAGATTCTACTCGTATTAAAAGAGTCAAAGTACATATAAGATAATTGATTTATATATGCCATAGTCTCACACACCTACAACTAAGAGATCATCCAAGAGAACCACCCTTCGCATTGGGGCGATCTATCATGGGGTTCAAATTAATCATCACTGTCTATGTCATCTAATTCAGTTAAGTAACACCAACCAAGACATGTCTGACTACCTAGAAATCCCTCATCAATTTGTTCAATGTCCTTTGGTCTTGTTACCCCCTCACCTAGGGGTAACTAGAGGAGATCATTCTTCATGATCCACATTGCAGAGAGTGGTCCCAAAGGTGATGACCAGCATTCTCCACAGACAACAGCCCCTCAGATGCCTCTTCCTTGTCATTTCTCAGCTCATTCACTTGATCAGTGGATTCAGTGGATGATGGTGGTTCAACACACATGAGACACATTAGCCATTGTTTCATACAAAGTGTTACATTTAATGTATTGGGCATTTAGGTAAGGATCATGGGTTGAAGTCAGATAATGAATCACGATGCTTGGAAGTTATGCTTTTTGCCTTGTTTCACCTTGGTGGCCATCATATGTACTTTAGTCAAGTGTTGTCACTCCTGGGAAAAGGGGTACTACTGGGAGGCCTTGATAGGGGTAACATACCCATACCTTTTCCATGCTTAAGACTTTCCATCTATATTCCTTTCGTTGTCGTATCTTTTGGGAATGGTTGTTACATGTATCCTAAAAAGGTTCGTACTTCATTCTCCTATGAGAAGAAGGGGCTTGAATGCCCGAGGTTGATGCAACTGTAAGAAAGAATGAAAAGAACATGTTATAAATTCAAAATGCAAAAGAAAATAATGGGATATAAATGATAAAGAAAAAGCTAAGTAAGTTTGAGCTCTACCTGCTCGCTATGATCACCCCAAGTCCTAATGCACTGAATGCATATCTAAAGAAATGACTTAATCAAATTATTGCGATGTAATAAATGCTTAAACCTGAAAAAGAGCTTGCAAAGAAAAACAATGAATGTCAAAAGGCAAGATAAGGGTGGAAAGAAACAATGCTAAGGAAAGGGTAACTCAATGCATTAAGCACTCCCTCTACAAAGGTGCTCATGGAGATGAACATCACATGTGGCCTTCCATGTCAATGACACCATGACCATGAAGTAAACCCCAAGTCATACCACTCAGTCACACTTACACCTTGATGGGTTTCTCGGGAAATACTCCTCTACTTGGGTACTAGCACACCTAATAGGGTTTTATGATGGTACTCCCATACTTAAACTTGACAAATTGCATAAAGATGTAAGCTAATGTGATGTTTGAAGAAGATACCTAATGTGAATTACTTATGTGGATTTCGCATTAAATTGTAACTCACTTATTATGATTCTAACGACTCTTGTATCCATGATGGTTCATCTCACTTGACTTTGAGCCCTTGCTTGATGATGATGCACGCTTGATATGGTCCTTTGGAGGACGTTTTGATGCTTCTCCCACACTTCATGGAGGATGTTGCACACTGTATGGAGGTCGTTGGAGCCTTGATGATGAGAGTTGGACCATGTGATGATTTGGCATGCATCTTGACACCCTCCACACCTCTTGGACCTTGGACGTTACCCTTGGGAGCTAGGATGTTGCACCATGAGCCTGACGTGTCACTAAGAGAGAAGGGAGCCCCCACCATGGACATTGCACCCCTGAGGACGTTGACACTTGGTTTGATGACATGGCATATGTTGATGGTAATACACCTCTTGGGAGGGGTCTTGGATCCTTTTCCCATGATGAAATCATACCCTATGAGGGCGTTGCATATTTGGAGATGACATCACACTTGAGGATGATGTGACATTTTCTTGAGCTGACCTAGCACTTGTGATGCAGTAAACCCCAATCCTGTACTCACTCAACTATAGAACCAAAATTTTACCCACAGAGTGCACAACTACCAACATACTAATGTTAACAAAAATTAACATTTAACGAATGCCATGAGGATTGACAGTGACAGGAAAAGGAAACAAGAAACAACACCATTTAAACAGGGACTGAAGATTCTTTATTAACATGACAAAATTTCTCTTGCGGTCTCATTACATCACCAGACAATCTAGCATGATTATCATTCTTTATTCGATGATTGGGTGTGTGTTCTCTGTCCCACGATGAGAACCAAAATTGGTGTTCACTTCCTCCGCACTGTATGCAGTCGTACCCTTCTCTGTCCCCTCTTTCTCTGTCTCCCCATTGAACTGATTCCCTCCTCCCCAACGAACCCCTCTCGTTTTCTTTTTCTCCTCTTGATTCTTGGAAGATGGACAGTTTCGACCGTTCCACTTCTCAATCGTTTCCAATCCATTCGACTTCCTCTTTTAAATGGTCTACTAATTTCCATGAAGTCTGCCCAATACACGTGGAGTTACGGCCCACCAAATTCCATGAGGTTCGCCCAAGACACATGGAGTTATGGCACGACATAACCCGCAACACTATAACAGAAGTTGCAACACGGTTGGAGTTGTAGGACTTGCAACACAACGAGAGTTGTAGCACTGGTATTGCAACAACGAGAGTTGTAGCAACAGGGGTTGCAACATTTGCAACACAATGAGAGTTGCAGCACTAGTGTTGCAGCCATAGTTTTTAAAACCGAAACTGGACATCGAACCTGTCACTTATCAAACTGGAACCAGATCAAGTCAGACCGGTTTGATTTCAACGACTCAGTTCAATAAAAAATACATTAAATAATTACATTTTAATGAAAAAATTTATTCTAAAGCTTCCAAACCATGATTTCATACCATTAGAGACAAAATATGCAAAGTTTTCTCATCTATTTACCATGTAAGGGTATATATATCAAAATGGCACCAAGTGCAATACATATCAACAACAAAATACATAATCAGTGAGGCTCTAAATGGCCCCTTGGATGTCATTTTTCCGGTATTCTCTTGTTCAAGAAGAGAACTGTTCTAATATTAGTCAACAAAATATTGTCTTGCATCCTAATTCAACAAGCATGCTATGTTCTATTTTAATTTTATTGAAAAAATAACAAAAATGAAATATTATAGAAAAATTCCTAATAAAATATATTTGTGGAACATCTTTTCTGTGCATAGCACTTTTGTGGCCTCCAAAAACAGATGATAACCCATGGATCAAAGGAGAAAGCATACCCAAGTACAAAACTATTTCTGTCTTGTTATTGATGGACACAAAATGATGTGCAACCCATTCTAACTTCTAAGTGCTGCCTCACCCAAAATATAATATTCCATTCGAATGATCAATGTAAGGACAATTTATGCGATAGGGATCTGCTTCTGTCGTCAATCAAATAATTCTTTCCCAAATTCTAAATTGTAGTTTATCTTATTCAATATTTGTACATTAAAAAATTAACTAATAACAACCCACATGGATCTGGTTTTGTACTGATACTGGATTCAAAATATTTCTTGCTAGAAGTCATAGCAAAAGTTATTTTCCTTTTCTGGAAATGACACCTTTGTAATACTTTCTTGCATTCAGTACAACTACGACCTTACATGTTTATAAATTGTCGTACATAATGCAAAATTCAACTTCTCATCATTTTGGTTGTCTGGAATTTATCCCCTCTTTGTTTCCATGATGGTATAGCAGAAAGAAGTTGCTTGCTTGTTCTGTATTCTTGTGATGTTAGGTTACACCATTTTCTAACTCTCTTATGATGCACTCTATAGGATGGTTCACATATCCAACATTATGTAATATCTACGCATATGCAATTTTGTTGTATGTTGATGGTAATTGGGCATGGGTATTTGTCCTAGGTTTTGGCTTTGGATTCATGTTTCCAATAAATAGTTTGAGTGTCAGCTCAAAATTTGTGAGTGACATTGTATTTCCATGTGTTCATAACTAGAGAAACTTCAATAAATTTTGGTAGAGTATCAGATGATCTGGTTAACCACATGATCTCACTGATATGTTTGGCATCCGATCGGCCGAGTTGGCATGGAACCGGCCGGTTCGACCGGTTTGGTATCGAACCGGCTTCGACTCGACCGGTTTGATACCAAATCGGGCATCGGTCCAGGTTGAAGACCAGTTTGATTCCTCCAGTCATCCGCTCGGTCAGTTTAGCGATCGGATAGCAAACCGTTCCGGTTTTAAAACCTAAGCTTGCAACACAACGGGAGTTGCAGCACTAGTGTTGTAGCACTACACTGGAGTTGCAACACTTGAGTTGCATAACGAGAGTTGCAACACTTATTTCACCCTATAATTACTAGCTTGAAATTGAAATGTTTTGGGTTGATGAGGATTTCCTAGGGCCAAAGATGCTCCTGCATCAGACATCCTTGGTAAGAAAACATGAGCCCCATCTCATGTGGATGCAACTGTAGATTCTACAGAGGATGAAGATCCTTGTAGGTGTGCTAGTTGGTCTTCAAAAACCCACAATGCATCCTCGAAACCCCTGTTTCTCCACTTAAGTAGATATTGGAAATATTCTTTATTCTGGATCCTTTTTCTAATCCTCTTCGCCAAGATTTGCTCTAATTCTTTGGCTAGTTTAACATGCAATCGTTTCTTCTATTCATCTAGGGTACCTTCTTCATCATTCCCTTCTCCCTCGTGAAACTCATACAAGTCGATGACATTGAATATAGGGGAAATGTCAAAATCCTCCGGCAACTCTAACTTATATGCATTATCAGAAATATTTCTTAGGACTTGACATGGGCCAATTTTCTTGTAATTGAATTTACTATACATACCTCTGGAAAACCTTTCTTTACTTAAATGCGCCATTACTAGCTTGACATTGTGTCTTTCCAAATCTCTATTTGTGTTTTTCTTTATTCATTCAACCTTTTTTGGCTTTTGATTTTCATTTTCTAAGTCGTTTTGTTAGATATGCATTTGTTGCATAGGACTTGGGGTGATGGCCTCTTAGCGAGGGGGAAGAGCTCATGCTTCTCCTACTTTCTTGGTTCTTGACTTTGCTTTTTCTTTCTTCTTTGCTTTGCATTTTGAGTTATAGCATTTTCTCTTTCTATATCTTTTTTTTATATCAAGTTGCATCCACCTCGAGCATTCTAACTCCTCATGGGATTATCAGGCATGAACCTTTATGGGTGAAATATGACAACCAACACAAAATAAGGGATAACGGAGATGAGAGGGATGGAGTGTGTTGTGTATGAATTGGGATATGGACACTCTACCCCTATCAAGGCCTCCCAGTAATACAACTTTTCCCAAGAGTAACGACACTTGACTAGGTGATGATGATGACCACCAAGGTGAAACAAGGAAAAATGTATAAATTCAAAGCATCATGATCCATAATCAAATTCAACCCATGATCACTATTTTCATGCCAAAAACATTGAACATTGTCACTCGATATGAAGTAGCAGAACGAGGTACCTTGTGTATCAGGCACCATATCGTCTAATGTGAGTGAGTTGGGCATAAAATGGAAAGCATCCATGGGCAATTGTCTGTGGAGAATCTGAATGTCATCATTGGACCTATCGTATGTAATTTGGATCATAGAGAAAAATTCTCCTCTAGTTACCCCTAGATGTCAAGGGGTAACAAGAACTGTTGTCTGTAATGTGGATCACAGAGAAAATATCTCGTCTAGTAACCCCTAGATGTGATGAGGTAACAGGCATCAAAGACTAGGGAATATTGGAGAGAAGGGCCTTCAAGCACTACATGGTAAATGTATGGTTAAAGGTATGTTTGATTGCACACTCGATTTTGATTTCTGTGAACATTGCATATATGGTAAACATAATCGGGTAAGATTCTCATTTGTTGTTACAAGAGCAAAGGGAATCTTAGAGATAGTACATAGTGATGTGTTTGGACCTGTACTTGTTCCATCACTAGGTAAATCTGTGTACTATTTTTGGTTCATTAATGATTTCTCAAGGAACACATGGATTTATTTCCTCCGAAAAAAATCTTAGGTCTTTGGTAAATTTAAAAAGTTTAAAGCTCTTGTGGAGAATCAAACAAAGAAGAAAACAAAGGTGTTGAGGACAGATAATGCTGGAGAGTTCTACATGAATAAATTCGAGGAATTTTGTAAGAAGTGCAGTATAGCAAGGCAGAAGGCTACTCCTTACACACCTCAACAAAATGGGGTTACAAAAAGGATGAATAGGACACTGATGTAAAAAGAAAAGAGCATGCTTAGTGGTGTCGAGTTAGGACATAAATTATGGGTAGAAGCAGTGAGTACTGCATGTTATCTGGTAAATAGATCACCCTCATTAGCATTGATGGACAAGACTCCACATAAGGCATGGACTAGTAAGAAACCCTCTCTTGAACATTTTGGGGTTTTTGGTTGTGATGCTTATGTACATGTTCCAAGGGAAAATAGAAATAAGTTGAAAAGTGTATCTTTATTGGTTATAAAGATGGTATAAAAGGATATAACCTTTGGAACCTAGTAACTAAGAAGACTTTTTACAGTCAGGATGTTGTCTTTAGAGAGGCTAAAGATGTTCCCAAACAGGAAGTCCTACCAAAGGAAAAAGAACCAAAGACAATAGAGTTTGAATTGAAGGATGAAGAATCTGACTCATCAAGAAAACATGAATCAAAAGAAGAACCTCATACTTTGGTATTGAGGAGATCGGTTCAGAAAAGAAGGAAACCAAAAAGGTATACTCCACCTGATTTTCACTCGAGTTTTTCTTTATCTATTATTGACAATGATCCTAGAACTGTTAGGGAGGTAGTGGATTCAAAGGATAGTAAACTTTGGAAGAAGGCCATGGCTGAAAAAATGGTAGCCTTGGATAAAAATGAGGCTTGGGATCTAGTTGAGTTGTCGGTTGCAAGAAAGCCCGTTGGTAGCAAATGGGTGTTTAAGAAGAAGTTGAATGCACAAGGTAAAGTGGATAAGTATAAAGCTTGCTAAGTAGTGAAGGGATATTCCCAGGTAGAGGGAATTGATTTTGGTGACATTATTTCTCCTGTTGCTAAATTGACTTCTATTAGATTTCTTTTGTCTGTTGTTGCTTCTTTTAATCTTGAAGTAGAACAAATGGATGTAAATACAACATTACTGCATGGGGATCTTGAAGAAGAAATCTACATGAAACAACCAAAAGGTTTTGCAATGAAGGGAAAGAAAGAGTTGGATTGCAAGCTAAAAAAGTCTCTATATGGGTTAAAACAATCTCCAAGGATGTGGTATCAAAAGTTAGATACTTATATTTTGAGACTTGGTTTCACAAGGAGTAAAGCCAATCACTATGTGTATTTTAAATTAGTTGGTGATCATTTTGCTTATGTGATTTTGTATGTTGATGATATGTTGTTGATTGGAAACAACAAGGAAATCATCAAGGAGGTAAAACCTCACTTGTCTTCTAAATTTGATATGACAAATCTTGGTGCTACAAATTTCATTTCAAGCATGGAAATCAAAAGAGATCGGGCAAACAGGAAACTCTGGTTGAATCAAAAGAAACATATTGAGACAATATTGCAGAATTTTAATATGTAGAAAACATAAACCAGTGTTAAAATTAAGCAGCTGCAAGAGCCATTCTCCGGGAGGATGGCAAAGAGTCAAAGACCCTAGCTAAGATCTAGGGCCCCTAGTACACTCCTGGGGTTCTTGGTCTGGGACCAAGCAATTAGAGCCATGGAAAAATACCATAGTGAAGGCCCCCAGTGTATTGCTGGGGTTCTTGGTCAAGGACCAAGCAGTTTGATGATGTAAGTCCCTAGATGTGTTCTAGGGAATCCTTGCTCGCTGCTTGGATTGATCCTTGGTTGTGTACCTTGGTGGATAAGACCCTAGTGGTGATCTAGGGCCCCCAGATGTGTTCTGGGGTATCCTGGTCTGGGACCAGACAGTTCTTGGTTAAGTACCAAGACGAGATGATGTGTGATCTTCTTCTCTCCCGGGATGGTCCATGAGACCTAGGAGCAATTAAGAAGGACATGATCACATCATTGACCTTCCTCTTATGTTGGGATGATAAAAGCTTATAAGTTATCATGAGACCCTTGTGGACATTTTTCCATTGAAGAAGACCCCTTTGAATTTGTCTTGTTGCATCCCCTTGCTTGAGCCACGTCCTTCTTAATATTTATGTGGTGTTGGTCTTTTCTAGTCACTTTGCCTTGTTGACTTTCTAATTAATATTTTTATGATTAAGATATTAATTATTTTAATTTGTTTATTATTGGGTTTTAATTTAACCCTAAAAGATAGGGTTAATTTAATTAACCCTAACCTCTACCTAAACTATATAAGGAAACCTCTCCCCCTCTCTCACTTAATCATCTTTCTTCCTCCAATCTCTCACTTGGTCTAATTTTTGTTGCGGCCTCTCCTTGCTTCAATTTGGAATAGTGGTGCGGCCTCCTTGGTTTTGCTTTCTTTGTTGGTATAGTGGTGCGACCTCCTTAGATACTTGTTGCGGTTCTTGGTTAGGGTGCGGCCTACTTGTTCTTGTTGTTTAATGGAGCTGCTTCCCTCCTTGCTGCTGGTGTAGGGTGCGGTCACCCTGGATCTGTCTTCTTCTTGCTGATTTAGGGGTGTGACACTCTCTTGGACAGATCTCTTGCTAAGTTTTTGGCTGCGACCCGTCCTCTCCTCTCCTCTCTTCCCTGGCCTGCTGCTGAGTGTGGTTGCTGATTTGTTTGATGTTTGAGGTTTTGCTGATTGGGGTTTGTTGGTTGGAGTTTTACTATTGCTATCCCTCTTCTTCTAGTGCTACTTATTGCAGCCGCTATCTTCCTTCCTCTTGTTGTTTGCTGCCACCATCTAACTGCTGTTGCACCTGTTTTCTTTTTGCTGTCCTATCTCTAGTACATATATTGCTAGACAGTTTTTTGTTAAGGCTGTAAGTGGCCCTTTTTTTGGACAGTGGTGTCTTTGCTTCAACATAGTATTTATTGTGTGGTACGCTGATTGGTTTTTGAATTCTACCTAAAGTTCTTCTTGGCAAAATTGTCCACAAGATCATGATGAGATCTACCCTTGAGGGTTTGATCCATGACCATTATAGTTTTTTCTGAGCATACAGAAAAAGGGAACAATAGCTTGCACATCAGGTAAATCTGTTCTTTGTTTTTGCCAAGGTAATGTACAAATCTGTTCCTTGTTTTTGCTAATGTAATGTTCAGATCTGTTTTCTTGTTTTTGCTAATGTAATGTTCAGATCTGTCTTTCTTTAGTAATGCTCAGATCCATTGTTTTATTTCTGTTATTGGTATAAATAAAAAAAATTGAGTGTATTGCTGAACTAAAACTACTGTAGTAAATAAAATTGTCAAAGGATATTTCTGTTTCTAGTTTGCCCTTGAAATTCTAACATAGAATCAGAGCTTAGGGCGTGAAAAGAGCTCAATTGTGGCAGACTTTTGAGCCTGCGTAGATCCACACCTAAGGGTTTGTTTTGAAGATCAACAATAAGCTTGTTTTATATCAGATCTTGTTTTCAGTATGGCTTCATCTTCAATCAAAGCAGAAGATAGGCTTGAAGGGGCTTCAAACTTCAATGCCTGGAAGGCTAGGGTTTTTAATATCGTAGAAGAAGGTGACTTGGATGAGCTGGTTATCGGGGTGATGGAAGAACCTACTTCAAATGCAGGATGAGCAACTTATAAGAAGAGGCAGGCCAAAGCCAAGAGGGTCATTTTTGACTCAGTTAAAGACAACATGATGCCTCTTATTGCTCATCTAAGAACAACTAAGGAATGCTTTGATGCCTTAGCAAATCTATATGAAAAGAAGGCCCCAACTCAAAAGAGGATTTTGAAGAAACAACTACATACATTAAAGATGGGAAATGATGAATCTATCTCTGCCTTCTTTTTCAAAATTGCCCAAACAAGAGATCAACTTGCAGCAATTGGAGTTGCAGTGGATGATGATGACCTAGTACAAACAACAGTAGATGGTCTTCCTGACTCATGGGAGACATTTCTCTCATCAGTCAATGGAAGAGAAGTTCAACCCAACTTCGAGAGATTATGGCATTATTGCCTGGAAGAAGAGGGTAGACTTAAAAGCAGGAGTGAACCCTCAACGGTGAAAGACCATGCTCTTTCGGTCAAAGCCAAGAAATGGAAGAAGTTTCCTCAGCACAAAGGCAAAGGTAAGAAACCCCAAGGTAAGCACTCTCACTTTCACTCTCATTTGTTTAAAGTAAGATGCTTTAACTGTAAAAGGCTAGGTCATTATGCAAAAGACTGCAGGAACCCTCCTTCATAGTAGAAACAGAGAGGCAGGTTCCTTGCTTCAGTTACAACCGAGGAAGAAGAGCCTCAAAGAAGAAGAACCAGAGCTGCGACTAAAGAACAAGAACAACGCAGAGAAAGTTATCTTGTTTCAACTCTCTCCGGTACTATCACCAAATCGGAAGAAGTTTGGTTAGTGGACAACTAGGTCTCCAAGCACATGACAGGCTTCAAATAGAACCTTGTGAACTATCGAGATAAGAAGTTCAATGTGAAGGTAGAATTGGGTGATGATGGCACCTATGCCATCAAAGGATTTGGATCAACATCTTTTCAGCTTCAGACAGGTAATGTATTTCATATTGAAGAAATTCTTTATGTTCCTGGATTGAAGAAAAATCTTATCTCAGTTGCAGTTCTAGAAAGTAAAGGGTACTCAGTAGCCTTCTCCAAAGGAAAGGCTCTTATGTGGCCCTCAAATGAAAGTATGATCTCAACCATAACAATTAGAGCTCAAGAAAGTGGACTTTACAAAGTCACTGGTCAAATTATTCAAGCATTAGCTCATGAGATGATCAACCCCTACGAACTATGGCACAAAAAGTTTGGACATCTCAACTATAATGCTCTCCCAGGTTTGCAAAAGATGGTAACAAGTATGCCAATTTTTTGTTTTGAGCATGATAGTATTTGTAGAGGCTGTGCTCTTGGTAAAAATACAAAGAAAGCTTACTCTCACAGTAATAGAAAAACTAATGGTATCTTAGATCTTATTCATTCAGATCTTTGTGGACCTATGACTGCTTCGTCCATGAATGGTTGTCTTTATTATATCATTTTTATTAATGATTGTTCTCGTAAAACTTGGATTTATTTTTTGAAAACTAAAGATGAATCTTTTAGTAAATTTTAGGATTTTAAGAATCTTGTTGAGAATTAGATAGGTAGACACATTCGTGTTTTCAAAACAAACAATGGAAAAGAATTTGACTCCCACAAGTATGATGATCTCTACCGAACTTCCGGGATTAAGAGGGAGCCAACTGTGCCTTATAATCCTCAACAGAATGGGGTTGCAGAAAGAAAGAACAAGACAATTTGTGAAGCAGACAGAGCCATGATGTATGATTAGAATCTTCCATTGTCGCTTTGGGCCGAAGCTGCAAGCATTGCAGTCTATATTCAGAACATGTGTCCTCATAAAGCCCTGGAAGAGAAAACTCTAGAAGAAGTCTTCACCGGTAAGAAGCCTTCAGTTGACCATTTGAGAATTTTTGGTAGTCTTGTCTACATTCATGTACCGAAAGAAAAGAGGACTAAGTTAGAGCCCTCTGGAAAGAAACACACTTTTGTGGGATACATTGAGACCTCAAAAGCATATCGAATCTATGTACCAGGGAAAAAGTGCATAGAGATCAGTAGATGTGACCTTCCATGAGGAAGCAACCTTTCGTCGTTCCAGAGAACTTCCATGTGATACAGAGGAGCAGGAAGCTCCATCTCTAGAACCTTCAGATTCACCACTTTCAGATGAGCAGAGGGAGGAGGCCAGAGAGCCTTCAGTGGATCCCATAAGGGATTCTATTGAGTTTCCCTTAGAGAAACCTCCTGTCAAAAGAAAGCCAGCTTGGTGCTGTGAAATTTTAAAAGAAGCAGAAAACCATGCAACACCTAAAGTTACCTTCAAAGAAAGCAAGAAACCAGATAAATACTCAGGTTTGATAGCTCAATTGAATCAGAACCTTCCACTTTTGATGAGGCTACCAAACATAAAGTGTGGAAGGATGCCATGATAGAAGAGTACGAGTCAATATTGAAGAATGATGTATCGGAAGTGGTCCCAAGACCATAAGGAAAATCAGTGGTAACCTCTAAATGGATTTACAAAATAAAGCATGCAGCAGATGGCAGTGTTGAAAAATTCAAAGCTAGATTTGTGGCTCGTGGCTTCTCTCAGAAAAAAGGAATTGATTATGACGAGATCTTTGCTCCTGTTGCCAGGTGTACCTCTATTAGAATCATCATCTCTCTTGCTTCAGTTTTTTATTGGAAGCTTCACCAAATGGATGTTAAGACTGCCTTTCTTAATGGTGAAGTTGAGCAAGAGGTTTATATCAAGCAACCCGAGGGTTTCGTGATTCATGGGAAAAAATCTCATTTCTGCAAACTCAAGAAAGCCTTGTATGGTTTGAAACAAACTCCGAGAGCTTGGTATGGAAGAATTGACAGTTTTCTTCAGAGTCTTGGGTTCTCCAAGAGTATAGCAGATCCTAATAATTATATAAAGATTGTGAAGAATCATCCTGTTATCTTGGTTTTATATGTGGATGATTTGTTCCTTACTGGAGAGGGACATCTGATAGCTCAGACTAAGAGGGAGTTATCAACAGAATTTGAAATGAAGGACTTGGGTTTTATGCATTACTTTCTTGGCTTAGAGGTGTGGCAAAAACCTGGTGAGATCTTTCTCTCACAAAGAAGGTATGCAATTGATGTGCTTCACAGATTTGGGATGTTGGACTGTAAGTCCATGACCACACCTATGTATTTTAACCTGAAGAAGTTACATGATAAAGCTACAGGTTCAGATCCAGAAGACCCTACCGTATATCGTCAGATTATTGGGTCCTTGATGTATCTAGTACATACCAGACCGGACATTTGTTACACAGTGAATGCCCTCAGCCAATTCATGTGTGAACCAAAACACATTCATATGTTTGTTGCTAAGCATATTCTCAGATATGTCTGAGGGACTATAACCTATGGGCTCAGATACACTTCCAGTGGAGGTGTAATGCTTCATGGCTATACATATTCAGATTGGATGGGCAGTACAGTGGACCAGAAGAGTACTGTGATCTCCTGGTCCAGCAGGAAACAGGGCTCCATAGCCCAAAGCACTGCAGAAGCAAAATACATTGCCGCAAGTGCTGCTAGTAGAGAAGCAGTGTGGCTCATAAAGCTACTCTCAGATTTGTTCAATGCTGAGCTGGAACCCACAATAATTCACTGTGATAACCAGAGCTGTATAAAGCTCTCTGAGAATCTTGTGTTTCATGACAGATCAAAACACATTGAGATGAAATATCACTATGTTCGGGACATGGTGCAGAAGAACATTCTCAGTATTCAGTATGTTCCGACGACGGAACAAACTGCATATATTTTGACCAAGCCTCTATCATTGACAAAGTTTGTGTACTTTCGAGACAAGCTTGGTGTTGCTGAGAATGCCTCTCTTGCTGAGAGGGAGTGTTAAAATTAAGCAGTTGCAAGAGCCATTCTCCGGGAGGATGACAAAGACCCTAGTTGAGATCTAGGGCCCCCAGTACACTCCTGGGGTTCTTGGTCTGGGACCAAGCAGTTAGAGCCATGGAAAAAGACCCTAGTGAGGGCCCCCAATGTATTGCTGGGGTTCTTGGTCAAGGACCAAGCAGTTTGATGATGTAAGTCCCTAGATGTTCTCTAGGGCCCCTGGATGTGTTCCAGGGAATCCTTGCTCAGTGCTTAGATTGATCCTTGGTTGTGTACCTTGGTGGATAAGACCCTAGTGGTGATCTAGGGCCCCCAGATGTGTTCTGGGGTATCCTGGTCTGGGACCAGACAGTTCTTGGTTAAGTACCAAGACGAGATGATGTGTGATCTTCTTCTCTCCCGGGATGGTCCATGAGACCTAGGAGCAATTAAGAAGGACATGATCACATCATTGACCTTCCTCTTATGCTGGGATGATAAAAGCTTATAAGTTATCATGAAACCCTTGTGGACATTTTTCCATTGAGGAAGACTCCTTTGACTTTGTCTTGTTGCATCCCCTTGCTTGAGCCACGTCCTTTTTAATATTTATGTGGTGTTGGTCTTTTCTAGTCACTTTGACTTGTAGACTTTCTAATTAATATTTTTATGATTGAAATATTAATTATTTTAATTTATTTATTATTGGGTTTTAATTTAACCCTAAAAGATAGGGTTAATTTAATTAACCCTAACCTCTACCTAAACTATATAAGGAGACCTCTCCCCCTCTCTCACTTAATCATCTTTCTTCCTCCAATCTCTCACTTGGTCTGACTTTTGTTGTGGCCTCTCCTTGCTTCAGTTTGGAATAATGGTTCGACCTCCTTGGTTTTGCTTTCTTTGTTGGTATAGTGGTGCAGCCTCCTTAGATACTTGTTGCGGCTCTTCGTTAGGGTGCAGCCTCCTTGTTCTTGCTGTTTAATGGCGCTGCTTCCCTCCTTGCTGCTAGTGTAGGGTGCGGTCACCCTGGATCTGTCTTCCTCTTGCTGATTTAGGGGTGCGACACTCTCTTGGACAGATCTCTTGCTAAGTTTTTGGCTGCATCCCCTCCTCTCCTCTCTTCCCTAGCCTACCGCTGAGTGTGGTTGCTGTTTGAGGTTTTGCTGATTGGGGTTTTACTGCTGCTGCCCCTCTTCTTCTGGTGCCTCCTATTGCAGCTGTCGTCTTCCTTCCTCTTGCTGTTTGCTGCCACCATCTAACTGTTGTTGCACCTGTTTGCTTTTTGTTGTCCTATCTCTAGTACCTATATTGCTAGACAGTTTTTTGTTAAGGCTGTAAGTGGCCCTTCTTTTGGACAGTGGTGTCTTTGCTTCAGCCTAGTTTTTATTGTGTGGTATGCTGATTGGTTTTTGAGTTCTACCTAAAGTTCTTCTTGGCAAAATTGTCTACAAGATGATGATGAGATCTACCCTTGAGGGTTTGATCCATGACCATTATAGATTTTTCTGAGCATACAGAAAAGAGGACAACAGCTTGCACATCAGGTAAATCTGTTCTTTGTTTTTGCCAAGGTAATGTACAGATCTGTTCCTTGTTTTTGCTAATGTAATGTTCAGATATGTTTTCTTGTTTTTGCTAATGTAATGTTCAGATATGTTTTTCTTTAGTAATGTTCAGATCCATTGTTTTATTTCTGTTATTGGTATACATCAGAAATTTTTGAATGTATTGCTGATCTAAAACTACTGTAGTAAATAAAATTGTAAAAGGGTATTTCTGTTTCTAGTTTTCCCTTGAAATTCTAACAATCAGTCAAGGTCCCTATTCCTGTAGGTGTAAAGTTATCTGCAGATCAGTGTCTGAAGACACAAGAAGAGGAAGAGGACATGTCCCACATTCCCTATGCTAGTGTTGTTGATAGTTTGATGTATGCAATGGTCTGTACTAGACCATACATTGCACATTCAGTGGGATTTTTGAGAAGGTATATGTCAAAACCAGAGAAGGAGAATTAGACAACTACAAAGGGGGTTTTGAGGTATTTGCGTGGCACTACAAATTATGGAATTTTCTACCAAGGAAGACCTAGTGCAGACAGAGTGTTGGAAATACATGGATTTGTTGATGCAAACTGGGATAGAGATCTGGATTGTAGAAGATCTACAAGTGGTTATGTGTTTAACCTATTCAGTGGAGCAATCAGTTGGATGAACAAGAGACAATCTGTAGTTGCACTCTCAACTACAAAAGATGAATACATGGCAGCCACTCATGTAAGGAAGTTGTATGGTTATAGAGATTATGTTCAGGTATTGGGTTTGTACAACACATTGTTAGGTTAAATTGTGACAATTAGAGTGCAATATTTCTGGCAAAGAACACTGCTAATCGTTCTAAAACAAAGCACATTAACATTCAATATTGCTTTGTGAGAGACATGGTTGAAGAAAATAAAGTGTTGCTGGTGAAGGTGGACACTTTGAAGAATATTGCAGATTTATTAACAAACTTTGTAAGTATTGAGAAGTTCTCTTGGTGTAGAGGAGCAATGGGCATTGTTGCCTTGAATTGTTAATTATGTAATCCTTGGGCCCCTTGTATGCAAAGAAAAAAAGTGGGAGAATGTTGGGTATGTGTTATATTTTTTGTACGGTTAGCCCCACATGTTGTATGTTTTGTTATGTGCGTCGGGGGGGTCATGTGGGGGCCAGAAAGCCCCCCCCCCTATCCAAGGGTTTGAGGGCGAAGCCCCTGAATTTTTTGTTTTTGTTTTTGGTCCGTGTTATCACCACTTTTAGGGATAACTAAGAGATTATGTCTCGAGGCCCGCAGGTCCTAGAAATGGAGTACCGATAGCCAGATCGACTTAGGCATGGCCCTGGAGGACCCACCTTTTCTCCCTTTCAGCGCCTCTACTTTGCCAGCAGCAACATCCATCACCATCGGCTTGATCTTGTGTTAGAGATGGTTCTTGCTCCATGAGGTAATGAGTCTGGGTATCATGGTATGTGTCACTCCGATCCTCAAAACCTTTGAATATGTGCATTTAATTTCTTTTATTTCCAACGAATGCTTGGATCTTATACTTGTCCACTTGATCATGTCTGGGGGGAATGACAGGATGCCCTAGCAAGCATGTGCCCGTAAGTTCTGGTTTGCCACTGGGGAATTTCTAAAAATCCATTGTCCACTCCTTTCATATTACCACTTTTTCATCCTGCTTCCCGCTCATCTACCCCATTTTATTTGTCCAGGCATTAGGTTGGCCAATCATTTGAGGATTGCACCTTACCTTGTGGGAAGAAGGGGCTAAAGGCCCAGAAGGTAAAAACAAGCTGGCAAAAGATAAAAGCCTAAAAATAAAACCTCAAGATGCTTCACCCAGGGATCCCCGAGAAAGCAATAAAACGCTTCTCAGCAAGAAACAAGGGGGACCCATAAAAATAATAAAACAAGACTTAGTCAAAGGATAAGGGGTCTCATCACGAGCCAGCCTATTAGGTCCATGGGTACCTAGCAGTATGACACTACTAGTAGCTGGTTACCATGCCAGGGTAGTGACTCTTGGTTGCATGGCCAAGAGAAAGGGGGTCTCATCACGAGCCAACCCTCTCATTTCTGTTAAAGTACTTCTGGGTAATGCTGTCACCACTGGTCACCACGCCAGGGCAGTGTCCCCTGATTAGCTTCTTGAAGAAAAAGCAATAAGAATAAAGAATAAAAGGCATGAATGGGCTTGGAAACAATTGCATCCAGGACAAGTGCAACTCGCCTTCTACAAAGGCACCCACAGGTAAAGCTTTGCATTCCCTTGCTTTCACTGCGCCCATTGTCAAGACATCCCTTATCCACATCACCCACTTACATGGCTTAGATTTAGTCTTTTCCGGGAACTTTCCTTTTCCAGTGGACACTAACCCAATAGGATGCCCTGTCACTTTCCCAAGACTTGTATTGTAGGCTTGTATAATGTCTTTGAGCTTTTAATGGGGGTAATAGGGGTTTTATGCACATGTTTAATAATATTGATGATGAGATATGATTGACATTGCTATGATCCCTGTGACTTATGAGCCCATGGAGGGCGTAGCCGTTGATGTGCAAGATCATGCCTGACGGACAAGTACCATGTTGGACAGGTACACATCGGGAGATGATCAATTCGGACCTCCATGGGGCTGAAGAGCCCACCAGATGGATGTTGAGACCCCAGCAGGGGGCACAAACAGGACAAAGGGGTTTGCACCAGAGAGAAGAAGGACTTCTTGCAAAGGCACCTTGGCAGAGCTTGACCTAGGGGGATCATGCCCTTTTGAGTGGAATGTTGGCCTTGGAAGGCCTAGGACGTCACCCAGGAGGTTCATGATGTCATCCTTTCTTCATGAGCGTTTTGGCAGATGAACAGGGAAGTTTGGCACATGTGGCAGCTTGGAGAAGCCCAAGGAGGGCTAACGTTTTGCTTTAGGAGGTTGCATTTGCCCTCAAAGGGGCTAACGTCACCCTAGAAAGTGGATGACATCCTTTTGTTGCTTGATTAGGGTTTTACTTTAAACATTTAATGTAAAACAATATGATTTTAGTATTTTGGCCTTGTCGACCTTTTTATGACCTAAAAAGTAAAATTAGGTCATTGTACTGTATAAATTGAGGGTTTTTACCTTCATTTTTTTCCATCATCTTTCACTCAGTCATTAGTGAGGTCTGAAATTTGCACTATCTTTGGAGCTATTGGCTGAAATTGTGAGGTGCACTTGTTGAAGGAAGACATTTTTGGACTTTTATTGGCATTTTGGTTTCTCTTGGTGGAAGGTATTACAACGAGGATTTGCTATATGATTTCTTGGTTAAATGTAAGTGAATTTCTGCAAAACTTCTTAATTGAATGGTTGTAGTATTGTTTTTCTTGCATTTATGGTTATAATTTGCTGAATTAAACCCTAGGTGACAAACACACATTGAAGGTCCTTGTCTCATGTCCCTACCAAGGTTTTAAGCCATTTTATTTGCTGAAGTGAGATAGAGCCTTGCCTTAGCAACACTCTATTCTTTCTTTCTAGCCGTTGTTGAAGAGGATTGAGCCTTGCCATAGCAACACTCCATCCATCTTCTTCCATGCTAGCCGTTTTTCTTATTTGTTGAGCTAAGAAGGAGAAAATGCATCAAGGCCTAGTTCCCCTACACCTTGGTGAGCCGATTTTCCCTAGGGTTTGCCTGGTAAAGCCTTGCCATAGCAACACGTTACTTGCAAACCTTCTTGTCTTAGTTTTATGCAATCTTTTGAGCTAGCCATTTTGCCATTAAGCTAAGGAAGGAGGAGAGAGCACTAAGGCCTAGTTCCCCTACACCAAAGTGAGCCTCTCTCCCCTAGGGTTTCATCCTTGAGGCCTTGCCATAGAAACACCTCAAGGTTTAACTCTCTTGTCCTTAGTCTTTACCATTATCATTTGATCCTTCATTTTTTGCGTCCTCCTTTTGACTCCATATACCCTAGGAACGCATTGATCTAAGGCCACATGTGTTGAGTAACTTGATCATAGAACTCCCAATACCTTTGAACAAACCCTAACTATACTAACCCTAGCCTACACAACCCTACTAACCCTAGTGCTGCCGTCACCTTTCTTGTGCTATAAACACCTTTGTGCAACTATTGTTTTACTTTTAAGGCAATTGAATGGTTGGTTAAGGCATTATCTATGAAGTGTTAATTTGTTACATTGAATACCAAGTTTCTTTAGCATTTGTTGAGAAGTGATATTGTAATCGTTGCTACTATACAAACATTGACTTCGTCAATATTTATTGCTCAATTGCTTATTTATCAGAAAAGTCATTGATTATATGAAGTACTAACCAGCAAGTAAGCTTGCACATGTAGTTGTTCTCGGGTAGGGATACTTTTGGGTTACTACTTCCAGTTATCTTTATTGGCTATAAGCCGAACTTTCTGATCAGGTGGTGACTTGTGAGGGGGATTATTATCATTTAGCCTTTCTAAGCGCTTTGCCTTCTCAAAACCCCAGGTCACCGTGGACGTCTCCCTTGGGACTTACCTCCCTAAATAGAAAGAACCTTCCGATCGAGGTAACAATGGGTGGGATTGGTTTAGTTACGCCAGTTTGATCTCTTTTCATCCATCTTTTATCCTAACTACAAACTGTGCGATAACATTTTGGCGTCATTGTCGGGGAACACTGAGTCAACCTTCCTCAAGACGACACTTTACGGTAAGCCTTGCCTTTAGAGTCTTTAACTTACAAGCTTACCTGGCGACCCCACTTTAGGTGTTTTCCCTTATCTTTTTGATAGTTTCAAGCAAATATCTAGCGACTCCACAAACTACAAGGAGGTACAATATGTAATGTTCCCAAGCCAATTTTTTTGCTTGGGGACACTAGCTAACCATTGAATCCATTGTTTTACTGTTTTTGTTTGCAGGTTGGCCACTGATATTTTGGCCTTAGGGTTTTATTCAGTTATTCAATACAGTTTTATCAAGATATATTCAATACAATGCAAGATCTTATCAATAGACAAAATATGGAACCACAAAGCACAGATCTAAGCTTTTAAAATGAGAAGCAAGAACTTGATACAATATAGAAACAAATCTGGAATAACATCAAATGGCTCCAAGATAAAGATATGAGATGCTAAAAAATGCTTCCAAAAATACAAGATAAGCCTCCCAAAGGCTGAATGCAAGATGAATGATCCAATACAAAAAGCTAGGGTTTTGCCCAATCCTCTAGCTACTGGCATGTCCTGTTGAAAGAATGTGAAGACCAAGGGTTCAACCCTCCTGAAGGAGACTTCCAAATGCTACCAAACTCCACCAAGAGACAGATCAAGTCAAGGGAAACCCCTTCCTGAAGTATGCAGTTCAAATATTAAGTCTTCCCCCTCCAACTGCTGAAAACCCTAATCTGGTACGACCCTCTTGAAACCCTGAAGTGCCAACAATTCGGCCTGGATGAGTGAGGTCTCCAAATCACTTGAAACTCTCTAGGATGATAGATTGGGTAGCCACAAGCCCCTAGGAGAAGTTTCAAGATCAGATCTGAGGTAGAGCCTCCTAGATCTGAGAATCTTTGAATCACTAAGATGACCTCTTTCCTTCAAAGCCGTCCCAAACTGTAGATAATAACTTAGCCATAGTAACTCCTTAAGAAAACCTCCAAAGTGATGAGCAAGGTCCTGCAAGCAAAACCCAAATGCTAGAATCTCCAAAGGATTTGTCAAATAGCTGGATCGAACTGTTCCTCAAGCAATGGTGCGCCCCTACTGGAAAACTGTAATTGGTACGACCCTGCTGCTCTCCTGAATAGATGATGAGTATAGAATGGTGTGGGTGGAGTATTTCATCCCCGAGACCAAGCTTGGAACAAGGTGAGTGGAATCGTTCACCACTGAGTTGTTCTCTAGGGTCTGTAATCTCAAAACCCTCAAAACTGTGTGCTCAAGAGCTCAACAAGCAAAATACCAAATATCCAAGATGAAATGAAAGGTACGCCCTAGCCTTTCTTTTATACCTCCATTCTATTTTCCTGTTGAGTTAGTTTAACCCTAGGTTCAACTCCTAACTCAACCTCCAGCGTTCTAATTCTTCATTGAGTTACATTTTGCCCTTTTTCCCTTTTTCCTAAGTCAACTTCAAATTATAACATTAGTTTGGTTGACTTTGCCCCATGCTGTGTGAGACTATGGTCTCGTGGGGATGTCTAGACCACTAAGTCTTCCCAGACCTCTTCATCGAGAGGTGGGGGACATTACAGTCTCCCCTGCTAGAAATTGCTTGTCCTCAAGCAATTCCAAACCTGTCTCCCATACCACCTGTTCATTCTCCCACGTGGCATCCTCAATGGGTAAATCCTTCCATTTGATCAGGTACTCTTTGATGCTTCTCTTCCGAAGCTTCTTCTCCCAAACCTCCAGTATCTCCTCCGGAATCAGAACCAATTGCCCTTCTTCATCTAGAGGTGGCAACACCTCAAGGGGTGTGATGTGTTGGCCGATGGTCCTCTTCAGGCAGGACACGTGGAAGACATTATGTATCCTACTACCCTGTGGGAGCTCCAACTCATAAGCTACGACCCCTACCTTCCTGCTGATCCTGTAGGGACCAAAGAAACGTGGTTGGAGCTTCTTTGCTCCACTTCTTTTTATAGAAGCCTGCCTGTATGGTTGGAGCCTTAGGTAAACTAAGTCACCAACCTCAAAAGTACGCTCAACCCTGTGTTTATCTCCTTGGACCTTCTGCTGGTTTTGTGCCCTCTGTAAGTGATCCTTCAGCGCCCTGAGGATGTCCTGACTCTGTTGTACCCAATCCTATACCATCGGCGCCCTGCTGTCACCAAAAGCAATCTCTACGAAAGAGAGTGGATCGTAACTGTACAACGCCCTGAATGGGGTCATGCCTATGGACATGTGATGGGTGGTGTTGTAGCAGTATTCCCCAAAATGTAGCCATCTGACCCACGCCTTCTGTTGCCCAGCCACATAATTCCTGAGATAGCCTTCCACACATTTGTTGACTATTTCGGTCTGCCCATCCGTCTGAGGATGATAGCTAGTACTAGGAGTCAAGGCCTTACGAACTAGCCTGAATAACTCCTGCCATAATGTACTCATGAATCTGCTATCCCTGTCACTAACAATGGTTTTGGGTAAACCGTGAAGTCTGAAGATCTCGCTGAAGAATAATTCAACCACCTGTGCTGCACTGAATTCTGTAGCAATGGAGAAGAAGTTTGCAAACTTCGTCAACCTATCCACCACCACGAAAATACAATCCTTCCCCTGCGCCTTTGGCAACCCTATGATGAAATCCATGGATATGCTTTCCTACTTGTGCTCTGGGATGGGTAGGGGTTGCAGAAGTCCTGCCGGGTGAGTGTGCTCATCCTTATTCTCTTGGCAAGTAGTACACTCCTTGACGTGATTCATCACATCCTCCTTGAGGCCCTTGCATGAGAACCTCTCCCTCACCTGCCTGTATGTCTTGCCAATCCCTTGGTGCCCCGCCATCAGTGAGTCATGACATGCCTGCAACACTTTGGCCTTGAAGGTCGACTCAGGAACCAAAAAGATTCGGCCCTTATAATAGATGATGCCATCAATGACCTTGAAGTTATTGTCCTGTATTTTCCCATCCATTACCTGACAAGTGAATTGATTTTCTGAGTATTCCATCACCAAGTGGTCCTTCCAATCGACTGACACATCTATTATGGCATAAACTGATGGCCTTTTGGACAATGCATCTGCCACCACGTTGTTTTTCCCTTTGACGAATTCAATGTCAAAGTCATAGGCCTGTATTCTGCTTACCCATTTTTGTTGTCTTTCATTTAAGTTCTTCTGCTACAAGAAGAACTTAAGACTGTTATGATCTGATTTCACCACAAACCCTGCACCTACCAGGTATTGTCTGAATTTGGCCAGAGCGTGCATGATGGCCAACATCTCTTTGTCGTATATAGTGTAAAGTAACTCAGGTCCCCTGAGTTTTCGGCTCTCATAGGCAAGAGGGTTCCTATTTTGCATCAGTACGACCCCAATACCTTCTCCCGAGGCATCACACTCAAAGTGAAAGGTTGGCCAAAATTTGGTAGGGCTAAGACTAGGCATGTCCTCATCACCTTTTTCATCTTGTCGAATGTTAATTGGGCCTCCTCACTCCATTTGAAAGCTCCCTTCTTGGTCAAATCGGTCAAAGGTGCACACAGCTGTGAGAATCCTTTGAAGGGTTGGGTAAAGGCTTTTAATAGAAAAGCTTTGGAGGATTATGAGGAGATCTTTGAGTATTCTTGATTTCTTCTACATATGAGGTGATATTGTGATTTAGTTTTTTTATGTGATCATTGGTAGTAGATCTTGAGTTGAAGTATTTTGCTTGGGTAGGATAGCTTTGAGTATTCTGGTTATCTTATGTGTATGTTGGATAGCTTAGGGTTTGCAAGTATTTCGCTCTAAGTTTATTTCAATATCACTATCTATTCCATGCTTCACGTATTTTTCTAAGTTTTGCAGGTCATTCCAAAAGGATTATTGGGATAGCATTCGAAGAGGAGTCTACCCTTAACCCTTTCTCAAACTCCTAGCATTTTTTGTTTTCCATATTTATTTCTGCACACATTCCATATTTATTTCAGCATTCTAACACTCTTAGATAGGTCAACAATATATCTTTTTCTTGCAGATTTTTATGTAGAAATTTTCTGTGTAAAAGCAGAAAATTTATCTAACATTTTGTTGTGTTTTTCAGCATTTCCAGCAAGCTTTTGCTTGCTGGTTTTTGCAGAAACTTACCAGCAACAAGGGGAAACACTACCCAAATTCGTCCTCAAGGCTGCATCAAAGCATATCCTCATTTGGGTAACGATTTTCCAACTCCTCCTAGTGTATTTTTTGTATATTTGTATTATTCCATTGATTTTTGGCATACATTTGTAAGATAATATATTGCCGACACCTTGGGAGTGTGCTCGGCCTAGCCAACCCCCCAAAATCGTCAGGCTAGATTAGTGATTTTATTTTCCAAGTCATTTTTTATTTTTTTGATTAATATTACCGAGATAGTTTCTGCCTGAGCAGTCGGCCAGGAGCCTATCTAATCCCTGTATCTTTGGGGACATAAGACTAAATGCCCTGCTTTCCTGTGCAGTTATATCTTAGTAATATTAATCTAACTTGCCGGCACCTTGGGAGAGTCATCCCCAAAATCGCCCTGGCTTAAAGGAAATCTATTGTTTACTTATTTCTTTTCATATTGCCGGCACCTTGGGGGAGTCATCCCCAAAATCGCCTTGGCTTAAGGGGAATTTGATTTTAACTTGTTTTTACTTTTCATATTGCCGGCACCTTGGGGGAGTCATCCCCAAAATCGCCTTGGCTTAAGGGAAATCAACTTGTGATGATTTGTGATGCTATTTAGTTAGAATATCTTTAGATTATCATCGTCTCTAAGTTCTATTTCCTTCAAGTGGTTTCATTTCATATGTTTATGCTTTCATGGTAAATGGCTAGATGATTAGATGCAATCCTAAATGCTATAGCTCGTCTTTTCGTTTAGTTACTTGCAAATCTTTCATGCATATGATGTGAAGATGATCTAAGTTTTCCATTCGTTTCGATTTTTTAAAGTATTTCTATTACACATGTGGATGAATGTTTAGTTCTTAGATCTATTTTTGGTTATAACTTAAGCATTCGCCCTTCATCTCTCCTTGGCAATTCGTCCTTCTTTCCTTTTCCAAGTTATATTTTTATGATGATGGATGGATGATGTGTTGATGGATACCTTGTGATGCTCACGTCTTTCTTTCATGGTTTAAGCATTTACGTTTTAGTCTATCGTTTCAAGCACGCTTTACATATATGTATCTCACGTTTATGGGTTGAATGTTTCACTTTCCAAGCATCTACACGCTCAATTCATTTCATTTTATGATCTAAGGCATATACACCCACGTTTACATCTTGCAAAGTGCCCACGCTTCACCTTTTACTTTCAATATTTCATATGGAATGGTTTATGAGTTGATGGTATAACGTTGTGCAATATTTTCCTCACGTTTTGACATGTTAATGGTAGTTTGATTACACATTGCAAGCACTCATTTACACAGCTTTTCAGTTCGGCCATGCGCTAAAAACATAATTTTTAAGGGTCTAAAACTTGTTTAAAGGCAACCAAACACACCTAAAGACCCACCCGCGGGTCATAATAACATTTAGCAACATTTTAGGGGCCTCATTCATCCATCTCCACCATCTAAAACGGGTTTGAGGGACACCCAGGGGGAAGTGGCGGGGGACCATCTTGTGATTTCGTTGGGGAGATCCCTTCTGGGCGAACTCTTACTGTCAGGGCTGACCTTGGAAGCTAGGGTAAGGGCTCGTTAGCCTTACTATCTTGAGCACCGGGCAGTCATTTTGCCAAGGGAGGAGGAAGCTTGAAGCACACACCTAGTTTAGGGGGAGGGAATTAAAATTAATCAATCTTTAAGAAACTCCTAAACACTTAGTTGCATAGATCACTTGTGTATGTTTGGGGGGTATTAGATGTATGTGTAGGCAAACATAACTGGTGGAATATTTCATTGTTTTATCTATCTATTGCAATTACATGTTTATGTCTCTTATGTTTACATGAGCAATTAAGTTACTTGTTGAATATCTTGTTATTTGCTTATTGTGGTGTGAATCAAGAAAGTGATGAGTATCCCACTTGGTGAGGCATCACTTTCCTTGGTTCTTGAGTGCTTTGTGTGATTGTTGCCAGTGAAGGCAGTCCAATAGTGTGATTGCTATTGGGGCATGCTTGGCTTATGTGTGTAAATCATTTACATCTTGTGTATCCTGTGTATCTTTGTATCTAATTCGTATATCTTTGTATCTTTTGTATATGGTGTAATCATTGTATTACTTAGAATTCTTTTGTATAACTCTAACTCGTGGTTTGGGGTAGTTTAGTTTGATTTACTTGTAATACTTGCTGTAATAAACCACCCTCAAACCTTAGTCGACCCCATTGCCCAACCTTAGGCACTAGTCTTAGTTGACTTAGGGAAAGGGTTGACTGCCATATAGATTAGACTTGCACTCTGCATTTGTTGTTTGATCATCTTAGGGTAGTTTTCCCCTTTAGCCTTTAACGAATTAAAACTAACTCCTAGAACATTAATACTAAAATCAAACTAGTAACTAGGGACTACCCCCCTTGGCTTCCCTAGGAGTAAGCCTAGAAGGAAGAAGTTCCAGTCAAGGTGACAGTGTGGATTTGGAACTTAGACATTGTGTCTCCGAGGGCACAGTAAGTGAGTTGGACTTAGCTCACGTTAGCAAGTGTGCATTAGGACGGCAACATGTCCAATCAATGATTTACTCAATAAAAGCTTCAAATCATCATTTAATTGCTTATATCACAGTTTTGCTGCGCCAAGATGAAATATTCAACTATGACGTCAACCTTAATTAGGTTAGCAATGTTAGTTAGGGTTTCAAAATTTAGAGTTTTAAAGGTAGTTTTGTACACTAAAGCTTCAACGTTGGAGATCAAATCAGTGCCTTAGGGTATATGGAGTCAAAAGATAAGGGCACAAGGTCTCGAAAGGATAATGACTCAGAGACTAGAAGGTAGGGTTCTATGGTGCTACAAAGGCAGGGCCCTAGAATCAAAACCTTAGGGGAAAGAGGCTCACTCCGGTGTTGCTTAAGCAAGGCCTCGTGCTCTTTCCTCCTTCTCTAAATCAACTTGGCAAAACGGCTAGCCTAAAGCATAAGTCTAAGGGAGAAAGTGTTGCAATAACAAGGCTTTCAAACCCTAGAAGGTGAAAACCCTAGGTGTAGGCAATCTAGGCCTAGGACGTCTCCTCTTTTCAACTTATAGACCTCAACTCTAGCTCAGAAGAAACAAGACAAGTGTAGCAAAGGCTAGGCTCTATCTCTTTCCTTCAATGGCTGAAAAATATTTCTCAACAAGGGGACATGTAACAATAACCTACTTGTGTGCTTGTTACCTAGGGTTTTAAATCA
>ML790344.1:6841-17193 GCA_009831015.1 Picea engelmannii | reverse complement strand
ACATTGCTCATAATAAAAAGGTCAGATCTTTGCTTGTGCTTCTACATCTTGAATATATTGTGATCTTCATGTGTTGATGAATCTTGTATGCACTTAATAACTCAATAAATACCTGCACATCAATAGATCAATAGTAGTTAGTGGTTCCAAGAAAAGATTTGGCTTGGGATCATTACATAACCCTAATAAGGTTGACGTCATACTTGGTTATCCCATCTTGACGCAGTATTTTCTGTTGATAAGAAATTAGATGGTGTTTTAAAGCATTTATTGAGTAAGGGATTGATTGGATACATTGTTTGCTACATCACCTCAATATTTATTGATGAATTGATATCGTTTCATTGCTATATTAATTAACATTGATCTCGTCAATATCTATTGTCATAATTGTTAAAATATTGATATCAGATAGTTATATGAAGTACTAACCCATTGAATTATAGCCTGGATATATTGTTTTGTTATTTTCTTGTTCCGGGCAGGTGTTCTCATTTGGGTCTACACTTCATTATTGGTTGTTTAGCCAAACTATCTGATCTTGGTGGTAACCTGTGAGGAGGGACTTTTACTTTGACCTTTATACCTTGGCCTCTTCAAAACCCCAGGTTACCGGGGACATCTCCCCTGGGCCTAACCTCCCTGAATAGAAAGAACCTCCCCATTGTGGTGACATTGGGTGGGGTAGGTTCCTGTTACGCCAGTTTGTCCTCTATCTTCTAGCCATTTGACCTAGCTACAAACTGTGCAATAACAGGGTCAACTCCATGTACCATGAAGATATGCATCAACAGATGCAAACATGTCGAAGACTAATTGGTTCTACAGGGTATTTTTGCTCCAGCACACAGTTTTGGAAGTGGGATTTCCGCACCCCTTCGCGGGTTTATAATGTAATAGGTCTACATGGATCATGTTAGGTCAGTTTCCTTAGGGTTTCTTCATTAGGAGAGTTCCTTTCACTAAGTGTTTTTTATCCTCGGGAGGTTAATGTGGCCTAACCCGTCGGGTTAATCTCCCTTGAGTTTTTCACTCCCACCCAATAAATCCTCCAAAGTGGTGAAAGGAGTTCTAATGAATTCATTCCTAGGTAGCTAGTGTTTAGGAATGTTGTAAATGACCATGTAAGACAACACGCTCAATTTCATGAAATTCCGTCAAGTATAGCCAGTTTTTTTTAAGGCTCGAAATTAAGTAATTAATTAATTCTGGGTATTTAATGTAAAACTTAGGTCCTGGGATTTTTGATAGGGGTATTTGTACTCAAAAGAATGATAATGAGACCCCCTGCACCCATGGACCAAGTTTCAACTCAGTCGAACAAGTTTTGCTAGGTTCTTTGTCCACTTAGGAGTTTTTTTGGGAAAACAACGATTTTAATTGCCAAACCCAGGACATGGGCAAATGTCATTTTTGTAATAATTAGTCAAAACAGGTAAAGTTAGTGAGAGAGACACCCAACCTACCCCACCTAACCCTTCACTTACCCCTTAAACCCATCTTTTTAATTTTTACTTACTTTTTAATTTAATTCCCACTTGAGAAATACGTACCTTTCCCATGTGAGTACTTAATAATTCATTTGATACTGGATTGTGGGCCCCTCCTTATGAGGTACGCCCTTTCCCTACCACTCACATCACACTTTGGAGTGTGGACTCCACACTCCTCCCTCACTCAACCCTCACGCTCTCACACTCACGCTTTACCCTTTGGAAATGCGTCCCCACTCCCATGTAGGTTTTTGAAGCTCTCTTAATTTAGAGCGTGGGTCCCTTCTTCATCTCTTAAACCTTTCCTTAACCAATCACATCACACTTTGGAGTGTGACACACACACTCCCCCTCACGCTTTCCTCCTACCTCACAGCTTTCTATTCTCCCCTCACGTTTTTCCCTTGGAAAGCTCACGCCCTTCCTCTTCCAAACTCACGCTTATGCTTTAAAAATTGGATAAAGCTTGTGGAAGATGGAAACATCTTCCATGAAAGCAAGTAACCTCTTCCTTAAATCCATACGTGGGTCTCCTCTTGCCTAGTTCGCCCCTCCTTGCTTGTTTTCTCACTCTCCACTTACCTTACTTGCCATTTCCCCTCACCCTAAAAGCTCAAGCTCTCATTGGCTCGTTTTACCTTTGAGTTGTCTTTCCCTTTGGATCTTTGACACTTGTCAAAGATCCAAGAGGGGTCTCTTGGTCCCTTAAGGCTATTTAAGAAACCTCTCACTCCCTCATTAATTACCTTTCATTAATGCACTGTTATGCTACTATTTTCTCACCATCCTACTCTCTCTATCTCTCTCATTTCTGTCATACTTCTTCATTGGTGTTGATCTTGAAGAGCTTGTGGCAATTAATTGCTACAACCTCTTCCCATTAGATAATAAAAAGAAATGTTCTGGAGGATTCAAGGATCTCGAGATTTGTCTGGGCTCTTTACATGCATATGAGGTGAAATCATTTGGTTTTAAATATTTGTGTGATTATAGGTAGATTGTTGGGTAAATTAGTTTACTTAACTAAGCTTAGTGATTGTATAATTGCTAGCTTATTTGATTTGCATTTACTAATGATTGAAATTAGTTTTGATTATTAGTAGATGCCATCAATATCTATTTTTGTATCACTCTCTGTTTAAGCTTTGCAGGACACTTCAAGGAGAGGACATTGGGATAGGTCCAAGCACGGATTTACCCTTGCTTCTCACTTACACTCCAAATTATTTCTAATATTATTCACCTTCTTCATTCTTGATTTTAGTAGCTAATATGTTAGGATAGGTCACCTAAAATCATATAATTTTCTGGTTTTGTATGCAAGGAATTTCTACCCAAAAAACAGAAATTCCATAACTTTCTCGAGTGTGCTACAGCTCAAATCAGCAAGCACAGCTTGCTGACTTTTGCAGATTATCACCAGGACAAGAGGGCATGCTGCCCAAATTACATGCACAACACACCCTCCAACAACTCCTTTCATTGTGGTAACGTTTTCTTCTTCTTGATCTACTCTAAATCATTGTAAAAGCAAGGCGAAGGAGTTGTACCCAAGTGGTTTGCAGTCCCTTTATTTTCGAGTCTTTACTTTGCATGTTTTAGTTAGATTCCCTTTCTTTTTGTTTTCCAGTTCATAGCTTAGCTAGTTTAATCGTTGATATCTACATGTGTGCTTAAAGGAAATTTATCTAGAGTAGATCCAACATAACTAATTAGCTTAGAGCCCGTGGAGGCATTGTGGTTTTCTTTTTCTACTTCGCATTCAGTAATCTTTGCATGCAATCTCTAATTGTTAAATCTTAATCCAACACACAAGCATCAAATAACTGGTTAATTAATATTTCATTTCAGTCATTTACTTCACATGCAGTAATCGCTCTTAGATCTATATTTTAATACATGCATGCAAGTATTGGTACCTCCAAGTGATAATTAATCATTTTTAATTTCTGGAAGTTATATGTTTTGATTTATGTTTCATATGCAATCTAATCTTTTATAAGTGAATTTAACTTGCGATCTTGTGTTTCAAAGGCTTCAACCTTCACAACATTTTTCAGATCTCAGTTTCACAAGCATTTTAGTTGTTACAATTACATGCAATAATTCAACACTTAAGAACCAAATCTGCAATTTCATTGTTAAGAGTTCACAATCATCTTCAGTATTTTGGCAATCCTTTGTTGAGCAAGCTACAAGCACTCAATCACACTTCACCATATTTAGCTCATAGGCCTAAAACAAATTAATTAGACTTAATAGGACACCATAACTCACCATCTTCTCCATTTAAAACAGGGTTTTGAGGAAAGCCACGGAAGGTGCTAGGCCGGGGACGGTCTCACGACGTGCGACGTCCTTTCCGCAGTACTCAGCCTTAGGGTTGACCTGTGAATCTAGGGTAGGCCTCGTTGCCTCACTTCTTGAGCATCCAACAAGCACTTGGTAATAAGGGGAGGAGAGTTTTTGGGTTGACACCTAGATAGGGATAAAATTAATCTCACACTTAATCACTTAATTTAATCTTCAATCTACAACATCAGCAATACAATTACACACTTGCAACCTCACTGATCTCATTGTCTTTCAATTTACATTCATATGCAAGTTATCTTTGATGTGTTGTAGAATAATTGCTTAAGTGGTTATATCTTGTATCTGGAATACTTCATCTTCAAGCTTTTCATCTCTTGTATCCCTATATCTGTGGTGTGATCCTTCAAGAAGTGCGCATCCACTTGGAGGCATTCTCTTGACTGGGTCTTGAGTGCTTTGCGTCTCTTGGCCATTGAAAAGCAATCCAACGAAAGTCTATTTGTTGTGAGCATGCTTGGCTTGATGTGTTGATGGTTGCTCATCTTTGAATGTCTTCTTTCCTACACATTTCAAGTACTTGTTAATATTTTTGTATCTAGTTTAGCTTGTATATCTTTATATTCTTTTGTATCTAGTTTGTCTATCTTGTTATAATATTGTAACTTGTAATTATCTTGTAACGAACATCCCCTTAACTTAGTTGACCCCATTGCCTATCTTAGGCACTAGTCTTAGTTGCCCTAGGAAAGGTCTGACTCTCATACTTAGATAGTTGCATCTTGCATTTGTTGATTGACATCATAGGCTAGATTCCCCTTAACCTTTTAACTAATTAAAACCAACTCCTAGAACACTTAATCGTAAATCTCATTTAGTAACTAGGGTCTAACCCCCTTGGCTTCCCTAGGAGTTAGCCAAGATGGAAGAGGTTCAAGTCAAAGTGACAGCGTGAGCTTTGAACCTAGGCATTGTGCCTCCGAGGACACACTAAGTGAGAAGGACTTAGCTCATGTTTGCAAGTGTGTATAAGGACGGCAACAGGCCCCACCTTAATGTGACTAGTAATTAATGTAAAAGATAATTAATCTGGTTAATATTAATTATATTATAAACTAGTGAGGTCGGCCCTGTTGTGCCAATAGACATTTTTGTTGACAGGTTCAGGTTAGTATAAGTAAAGGTAAATTCCCTATGGAGGAAATATATCTTTCATGTGAATTTGGAATGTCTTTTGGGCGCTAGTCTTCTAGGGTTTGAGCACCCTCTTGTGTGCTAGGTTTTCTTGGTGGTGAATGTCTTTCTCTTGAAGAATATAGCAAAGGATTTGGTTGGGTTTTCTTCCCTTGTTCAGAAGGGTTTCCCAGGATACTTCTTGTGTTCTTGTGCATGCTGTTTCTTTTTGTGATCTTGGTTGTTGCAACATTATTGTTTATGGTTAAGTGAAATTCTAAAATGGAATGAACTTCATGCTTAACCTAGCTTATTGAAAAATCAATAGAAATCCACCCCCACACTTCCAGAATTCATCCCCTCTTAAGGAAAACTCGACCCAAGGTAATAAACAGACCCAACACTTAGGAAATCGGTCCCTCAAGTAGGAAACGACCACTACAATTCTTGGCTCGACCTCCCATAAGTAGGTAACTCGCCTAACATGGTAAACTTGTCACCCAATGAACAAATTTGGCCCACAGTGAAAACCCAACAGTGTAATGTCCCCATTTTTGGACATTACTACATTACAGAGTGTTATGCCTAACAGAGTAGCCAGATAGGGATGACAGAGAGTTCATGAGATATTGAGGGGTTTTATTGGGCCCGACTTGCATCGTTCATCATCAAGATCCATTCCGCACAACTTGGCTTTGGTTCCGTTGCATTCTAACAATTTCTGTAAGTTTGAGTTATTATGGGTCATATCTTAATTAATTTCACTAAGAAGGTCATAATGGGCATTTTACTTGGAGAAACCTCTTAGTGTAATAGCTCATCAGAATTGAGAGGAAGAGCATTACAAGATAAGATGATGAGAAGTGACTTTCAGTGGTCAGAGAAGCCATAATGATGGATAAATCACTTTTAAGAGGTAAAATGGTTAATTAATTAATTAATTAAGTTATTTAATCAAGGAATAATAAAATGATTTTCCTAGACTAGCCAAGCCAGGAACATTACAAACAACCAAATGAAGGAAACACAGTTGCAATAAGCAGATCCTAGCCACTGTCAATAAATCATCTCAGCCACAAGTAGGTGAACTCCTCCACAATGAAGCACAATCTTTGTGGCCCAAGAAGAATACTCAGCTACTTGAAGCACGGTGAATAAATTTGAGTGATTTCCTCCTTCTCACAACTAGGGTAGACGGTTCTGAAATTGTGCATCTAGGGGTTTCAAGCTAAACCCAAAAGTACAGAGAGCTCTCCCGAATCAATTCAAAAATAATAATCCATAATGAATGAGAGAATGTACTCTCTCTTTTATAACCTCCTTTTACCTTTTTCCCCCTCAATTAAATCATTCAAGTGACTTTATAATACTTTCTTCAATAGTTCCCCCAAAATCACTTTATTAATTTATTAATCATTTTTACTCCCAAAAGTGATTTATTTGACTTAAAGCATTTTTGGGCATTGAAAGTCACTTTTCATCACCCCATCCTTTAGATCTTTTTGTTTCGGTTCTAACGAGCTACTACATGAAGATATTCCCTCAGATAATATGCTCCAAATAATACTTTTAGTGTATTTAATTAAAATATGCTCAATAATAACCCAAAATGACGGAAATCGTCGCAATGTCGCAGAACCAAGGACGAACTGTGTGGAATTGTTCTTGATGATGAAATTTGGTGAATGGACTAACCTAAGCCCGCATAACTCCCCCAAATCACCCAAGCCCACTGTTATTCTCGTTTTACTCCTTGTAAAGCCATCTCTGACTGCGGAACAAGGGAATCTAAAAATGGGGACATTACATTCATGGTGAATCTTGCTACTTTATGCTAGATGTCTTGCTTGGTAAAACCCTAAGAGAGGAGCATAAGTGCTTCCTCCTCTCACAAGGTTATTCTTGTTCAAAATTGGTGAAGTTTCCTTGCTAGGGTTAGCATCCTAAACCCCTAAAGTGCTAGCACTTTAGGATTTTATCCCTAGACATTTGATTTTATCCTAGTTCAAGTATTAAGAAGGGAGAAAAGGTTTCTAGAACCCAAAAGTGCTTGCACTCTAGCAATCATTTTCCTTAAGGTTTAAACCCTAAGGCCTTAATGTGCTAGCACATTAGAGTTTAAACCCTACCTCTTAGTCTCTACTAGTTCCATCTTCAAGCATTGTTGTATTTGCTGTTATAAGGACTCCATAGACCTCAAAGGCACTGATTTTACAACTCTTTTGTGGTGAAATTGGTCAACAAACACTCTCTTTCAATTCTCTCAAGCTCTCTACTAACATTGCTAACACTAACACTTATTAATTTGCTAGTAAACTTGTTGATGTTGCAAAAGTTTGCTACAGCCACCTGAAAACTCTTTAATTTGCTGCATACACTCATTTATTGGTGGCTTAACTCATTCAGAGAGTGCGTCTAACAATTGGATATTAATCTAGAGAATTTATGCTAAGTTTTCCTTGTCAATTGTTGCATTTTTGAAACATAATTGTTGTTGCTGTTAAAATTTATTCATTGTTGTTGTACTACTGTTCATTTCTGCAAATTCATAACAACCATAGTAACTTTCATTATCTAGTGTTTTCAAGAGGTATTTCTTGCATGTTTGAACTTGAAAATCATTACATATATGCTATAAAGTGTTCTTGTTCCGGGAAGGTACTCAAAACAGCTTCATATCTCTTTTACCATCGTAACCTAGACCAATCTTTAGGTGATCAAGAGAGGGAGTAGTAGGATTGGCTACTTTACTTGCTACTTTGATCCCTTGAGGTCCCCAGGAAGCCTCCCTGTGGTGGACCTCGTCCATCACTAAAACAAGGGAATTTCTTACTAAGGTGACAGTGGTAAGATCTTCCATAGTTATGCAAGATTTGGGGACTTGTGGTGGGGCTTTGCACAAGTACAAATCTTGCCAGTAAGCCCCCCCTATCCAAGGGTTTGAGGGCGAAGCCCCTGAAAAAAAAATTGTGTTGTTTTTGGTTTGTTTTTGGGTGATTTTTTGGCCAACGGTTTTTTGACCCATTGTAATATAATTATGGTAAGGAATCTAATCTAGGTTAATGGATTAGGGTTTTGGATGTTGTGGAATCATATATATTGTATTGTAAATTGTGAAGTTAATAGAATGAGAGTTAGAGGTGCGGCTCTAAACATTTGTTGGTTTTCTTGATTAAGGGTTTCTAAGGTAAATTTCTAAGTACTATGTGTGAATGCTATTGTTTTCTTTTTGTTTTATAAAGAATCTGTGTGTGCATTGCTATACTGTAAAGGTTTGAAACCTACAAATGACTACATTGACCTCTCTCTCTCTCTCTCTCTCTCTCTCTCTCTCTATATATATATATATATATATATATTCTTTCTCATTGCAAATGTGGACTTCCTATTAGGTCGACTACATTTAACCTTGTATACACCCCCATTAGGATCATAACAATCTCAATTTCTAACTTGAAATTCCAACATAGAACAATGAAGCACTACACACTAATGAGACATCTTCAAAGGATTCTGGACATCATAAATGATATTGGGATCAGTGCATGTGTGTGAGAGAGAGGTAGAGAAAGAGAGAGTCATACAATGCACTAATGCCAACAACTGCTATAGGAGGCGAGTAGTCTTCCATCTTTTTTTCTTGCTTTAGAGAAGTAGTTGGACTGTCTTCCTCAGAGTTTACGCAAGCTTCCCCCTCCTCACAATTGTTTCCTTCTACCAACATGTGTGCACCTCCAGGTACATCTTCAACAGAACCAATTCTTTCTATCTGTTTGGAAATAGAATCAAACCTCTCTTTTGCCTACACAGAAGTCTCAGAATTTAGAAAAAAAAATGATTGAACCAAAAATATATACAATTTCCACTTAAATTACAAACCCTATCTAGGAAAAGCATGTTTTCACTAGGAAATTGTCAAATAAGAAATCCAAATGTTCAATAACAGGAAGTGAGGTAGAAATGGACCTCTGGAAGATCAAGCTTGTTTAAAACCACCATGTGGGGCCTTTCAAGGTAATTTGGGTTGTACATAAATAATTCCTGCAAAGAAATAAATTTTCATGTAGCTCTCTTAGGAACATGGAAAATATTAAAATTCACAAGAAAAATAGAAGTGAGAAAGAAATGCAATAATCTATTCAATCAAACATAGAATACGATCTCTAAAATCAAGGAATTTTAATATTGTATTGAATCTGTCTGAAATTTCACTAAGATTAAAAGGTTAAACTCAATTAATCTTAAGGCGATCAAACCATTGTTAGAACCAAATTGTCTTAAGGAAAATCATATAAACATATGAGCTTCTATGGGCAGCTTTTATTACAAAACAGATCATTACATTTGATGCCTCCTGATTAGGAATTGCCAATTCAGATGACTGAACATGAGCATTGAACATGAAGCTACTCATTAATATGATGATTTTAGAATTAACAAATTTTTTGTATATGTTTTCTTGCTGGTCATGTAAGTTGTTTTGAGTTTTAAGATATTATTCTCTTAATAGATTTCAGATGTATCTTAAGTTTTATCTTAAAAAATAATTATTTGTTACAAAAGGTTGTGTTAACCCTCATATAGCATGAGGTATTTGATGTAGTTGAAGACCCTACTAGACAGGTTGTGCTTGGAGTGTTATGTGCAATGGGTTATTATTGGTGTATCTTGGTTAGAGGATGTGTATTTCCAACATTATTTGATTATCTCCCATGGTACTTGGTTGTCATGTTGAGCCTCCTAGAGCACATCACCATGGTGGGATTATTTTTTATGGTCTATTATTGGTTTACCATGGTCAGATGAAGTTGTCTCCCTAGTTGGCATCATCATCTCTTGTGTGGGGGCTTGCACCGATCACGTGTGGTGTTTGAGGGTCTTTCAGAGCATTGCTTACACATTTGATTGACCCTCCGCACATTTATGGAGAGGGACCTGTTATCCCCGATATCTAGGGATAACTAGGAGATCATGTCTCGAGGCCCACATGGTCCTAGACATGGAGTACGAGAGCAGGAGCGACTTGAGCATGGTCCTGGAGGACCCATCTTATTCTTCTCAGCCAGATTTGTCCTGCCAGCAGTACCAGCCTCCATCACTACCGGTTTGGCCTTGCATTGGAAAAAGCCCTTGCTCCATGAGGTAATTGGTCCGAGGTATCATGGTATGTGTCATATTTGATCATTATAACATTCGTATGTATGCATTAGATCTCTTTCACTTTGGATGGCTGCTTGGATCTTACACTAATCCACTTGACCACTGTTGGGGTGATTGATTGGGTGGCTTAGCAAGTTGGTATTCATGGGTTTTGGTTAGCCACCAAAAGGGGTTTGAAGAACCATCGTCCGCTCCCCTCATATTCTCACTTTT
>ML790343.1:391737-411886 GCA_009831015.1 Picea engelmannii | reverse complement strand
TAGTCTTAGGATCATCATATTGAATCTTGTCACCCATGGAAGGTGGCAGTCCACTCAGATATCTTTGAATCTTGACAGCCTCATCTTTGATGAATGGAACATACTTCAGTAGTTCTAGAAAACTTTGTTCATACTCATCAATAGTCATGCTACCTAGCTTGAGTTCGAAGAACTCCTTCATCTTTCTGTCATAGTATCTTTTGGTCAGGTATTTCTTCTCGAAATACCTCTTAAAATCCTTCCAAGTGACCTCTTTCTCTCTGATGTGTTGCACCTGCACAAACTGATCCCACCACATGGATGTTTTTCCTTTCAGCTGGTACATTGCAATTCTTCCTTTTGCATGGGTAGAATAATTCTGCAGTTGGAAATATTTCTTCATGCCAAGCAACCATGTCTCAGCATCTTCCTCCTTCTTATGTTCTCCATCGAATGTTGGAGGCTTAATCTTGTTCATCTCCCCTTTCAATTCATCCTTTCCATATTTTCGGTGTTTTCTGGTAGGGGACGGGATTGAACTACTGTGTGTTTCCTTGCCAGAATGATTCAGGGAGAGACGGTATTGTCTGCTACCACTCCTCGATCTTCTTCTCCTCTTAGGGGTTCTGACATTTCTTGATCTACTTGTGTCACTTTCTTTTTCTAATTTCTTTTCTATTCTTTCCAGGTTCTTCAATATTTTTAAGTTGAATTCACCCTCCCGATATCTGATTTTCATGAGCTTTCAGCTATCAGCTCGGCATGCCTGGGCATCTCTTTGCAATCCTTCAATGATTTTCATTATGTGCCCTTCCTTGTCTAATTCTCTTCCATGCCCATTGGAGTTCGATCCTTCGACTCCCAGGTTGACATCCTTTCCTTCTCGTTCGTCTTCTGTTTCGGGGGCAATCTACACCTTTTCCCATTCCATACTCGACGTTGGTTAGCTGGAGTCCTAACCCTTGTTGAACTCTACACACACACTGTGCAATTCAATCCGAAGTTTGTCAGGCCATTAAAACTTCACGAACAATCCACAACATTCATAAGCCAACGTGAACAAGAAAAACGTTTTGACTTCACAAAGTTTTCTGAGCTCTGTCTGGCTCTGTTAATTTTGGGAATTTGGAACTTCAGAATCTCGGTCCACAAAGATCCAACAGTTAAATATTCATAACCAAATTCACTCTTTCGCAACTTGTGATCCCGCGAGTTCGTGAGTCGAAGACCCTCGACTCATTTCCTCCAAACACCGATACCCGAGATCATGAAATGGGCATAGCTCCCTTCTGTCAGCGCCTTCTGTGCATGACCGCCAACTAGGCTAAGCGCTAGCTCCCATCGCAACTTCGTGACTTCGCAAGTCGAAGGGTTGAGCCTCCATGCTCTTCTGTGTGAACCTCCGAGACTTGAAAGTCAGCGAGGGTTGACCTTCCCTTCACACTTCTCGCAACTCACCACTTCGCGAGTTGTAGCGTCGAGCTCCCATGCTCTTACTCCATGAATCCCTGAGATGAGAGAATTCAACAGAGTGTTGACTCCTTTCTCCAGGCGATGCATGTTCACCTGCCAATCATGCAGGCCCCACCTTGTGGTTCTGCCACATGTCCACACTCGTGCCTCGGCTCTCGGCACTTCACGACTTCTGCAGTCGAGACGAGGTCCTCCCAACCTCCCAACCTCCGAATGCGCGATACACGTGATGAGGCTCTGATCCAACGGTCCTCCCATTCTCTGGATCCAATGGTTGTCTCCGTTCCTCGCAATTTCACAACTTCGTGACTTAGAGCACCCAACTCTTGGGCTCTCACCTTGCGAACCTCCGAGTTCAGGAGACCCTTAGATCTATGCCACCTGTCCTCCCCAGATGGACGGTTGTGATCCTCTCGCGGCTTCGCCACTCGCGAAATCGAAATACTTCCTCCTCTGACCTCCGATGTCTGAATCCCCGATATGGGTGATCTTTCGACACGTGTCCTCTCTCCAACAGACGTCTCAGATTATTTTTCCCTTTCGGGACTTTTGCTTCCGCCTGCGAGGATTTAAACCTCGGGCAACTCTCGACAGATCCGACGACTGTCGACTATTCTGAGCGAGATCCCATGGCTCAGAATCTCTTCGGCTCTTGCGCTCCTCCTGTTGCTCCCTAGACGTGAAATCATTAACAGTCCAGATCTCTCTCGGCTTAATCCAACGGCAGTCGTTGCTCCTTCCAAGCTTTGGCACTTCTTCCAACGCTTGGAAGAATTCCAAATGTTCAAAGGCCTCGACCTTTGTTTCTTTTCTCTGCGAGCTCTATAATATTGAATCCTCGCCTACGCGTATGTGAACGCTGTCCCTCTTGAGATTTCACTCCTGAATCCTTGAAGGATTCTGACTTCTGCGCTCCAGCAGAGTCTTCACGCACACAAAGGTGCTATCTCTTTTGAGCTTATAGGCACGGTCAAGTAACTCCTTGACACTCCGGACCATACCAGGGTCCGAAATTGGTCCCTCAGACACAGTTTCTCCTCACACCCTCGGTCCAAATACCACTCAACTGGCCCATTTAGGCTCAGTGTTGAAACCTTGGCTCTGATACCAAACTATAACACCCCTTTCACTCACTACTGTGTAGGTGTTACTATGCGGAATAACAACATTCTCACTCTTTATTAATCACATGCAATTTAAACAAGTTAAGCACATTCAACACAGAGTATTCATACGAATTACTGCCATAATCAACAATCAATATTATTTAATATTAATTCATATACATAGCGTAAATCATGATAACATAAGCAGCACAGTCATGCAAAACATGATTAAAGCATAATCAGATACTTAGATTTTAACAGTGGTAGATTCCACCAACCAAGTGCAGGCCTTCCACGAACCTCCCAGCCTTAGACCGCACTGCTCATCAGTTCAGCAGTGGGTCACCCCCGAGCTAGGACTAAGCTCCACCCCAAGGCAAGGAATCCTAGGCTAGGCTAAGGTTACAGGGAAAACAACACAGAAAATCTGGAAGGATTCTTCCCAAGATGCCATCTTACGCCCACTACTACCATACTCTCATTCCCCACATGCATGTTCTGCCCGGGAGTATACACCTTCACAAGCACAGTCCATCGGTGCTAAACTCCCTCTCTGGGTCTCAGCAACAGGCTGAATCAGGAAGTCTCAGAGCCCAAAGCTGGTGCTGGACACTCTCTTGAAGAAACCTCTTCCAACAACAACCACCTCCCTCACCTAGAGAGATATCACACACAGGCTCAATCACAACTCACGCTGGACAGCAAGCCACGCGCAGTCCAGCTCTGTGTGGCCACCATAGCCAACTAAAAATACAAACACGGCCTCTCAAACAGGCTCAGCAATGGCTCAAGGCCTCACAATGATGGTTCACGGGAATGCATGATGATTAATTCCTGCAGGGGTTGACACAGACTCCACGGCTCAGAACGGAGGGTGAAACCGGCTCTTCAGAAACAAACACAGGCTTCTTGGCTCACAGAATAGAGGTGTACATGGATTTACAGAGCCAAACACAGGCTTTCCAACTGGTTCAACAATAGCGTAATGGTTCAGGGTCACGGCTTTGGGACAGAGCCTCTACGCACAGGTTCGATCAGTCGGATAGAGGATGCACACAGATTATCAAGGACAACAAAGGATTTTCGGCTCTCAATAACGCACGAGGATTTCTCTGCAGGGGTCGGGTCAGTCGTACTATCCAGATCTCCGTACGCGTTCAGGCAGTCGGGTAGAATGGAGGAGGAACCCCTCTGACGGCTCATCCTGGCCATTTTATTCGCATGCGCCAGGGTTGACACTTGTCACCCATGGAACTGCATGTGTTCCACCAGCACGCATCACCCTTGCACGTCCTCCCCTTGCCAGGAACTTAGGATAAAACATAAAATGCACATGTCTTTTTGGAATAATATTAAAATATTATTCCCGAGGCTTAAGCCCCCTAGGCTTAGCCCCTAGGCTCAACACTTAGCCCCTTTTCCCACCTTCCAGCCCCTAATTCCTTGCCGTCTCTGTGGATTCTTAGTCCCCCTTCACTCATTCATCGTGGTCGGTCTGCACCTGGCGGTGTTTACAAATTTTTATTAATTGTTCTGCATGATTACATATACAGCAGCAGGCTTCTGGCCTTCAACACTTAGGCTCCCTGGCCTAACAATCACATAAGCCACCAGCCTATAAAAACTTGGCTCACCAGCCTATAAAACATAATTACAATTCCTTTCAGAACATGGTTTACAACGGAGCTCGACCTTGGGGACACTACATGAGGGGCCAGAAGTTGAGGCTTCAGATCTTCCCTTTCTCCTGTCTGCATCAGCCTTATTTCTCAGCCTGTCAACTGCTAAAACATTTGATTCTACCTCTATGGCCGCATCTTGCATCTGAGCTAGGGAGATAGCTCTTATTTCTCTCAATAGAAGACATAAGTCAGGGTTGAATGCATTAGCATAAGAAATTTTGGCAGAGGCTTCTGTGGGCTTTATCTCAGCAGGAATCTTATTATACATCTTATTGAATCTTTTGGAGAAGTCGGAGACAGACTCTCCTTCCATTTTCTTCAAATACCCAAACTTTGTCATGTAATACATGAAATCCTTCTTATCTCTCCACTGCCTCAGGAAAGCACTATCTAGAGCTTCAATCCCAGCAATAGATCCGAGGGCCAATCCCCTAAACCATTTCCTCACCTCACCATCCAGGCTCTGGACGAATACTCTCATCCAGACATCTTCATTTTCAATGTTCAGGTTGTTTGCATAACTGTAGAAAGCAGCCAGGTGTTCTTCTGCTGCTATGTCCTCTTCCCCAGTGAACTTGGGCATATATTTTAGGTAATCTCTAGCAGGGAGAGGATTCATAGGATGAGGTAGGATTAAGGGAGCATATCTGGCAGCGACTATGGCATCCATTCTATTTGGAGGGGGATTAGCACCAGCCATAGGAACTACAGGTGTGGGGGAACTAGGAGGTGATGAGGTTTGAAGCGGAAAGACAAGAGCTGAGCTTACAGAGTGGGAGGGGGACTGCAGCAAATCTAGAGAACAGGCTTGCGGGCTCAAAGGCATAGAAAATTCCCTTCCCTCAACAACAGTAACAACAGGAGGAGGTGTGGTAAAACCCGGGGTAGGAGAATATTCAGAGGTGTTGGGTCTGAACCAGGGTACCACCTCTGGGGAGAAAGGAGTGACAAGAGTTTCTCCTACTAATTCAAGACCAGGAGGAGAAAAACCAGCAGGAACACTCCCGAAATTTAGACTACGGGAAACTCCGACGGAAGATAATAAAACAGGACAAAATGAAGGGGCTGGAGTTTCTATAAAATCATGAAAACTATCAGAAATACGAGGTTTAGCAGTAGAAGCACCGTCTCCAGAGTACTTTCCTTTCCTGATAATCTTCTCTGGGTCAGCTTCAGGTGGTGCTAACAGCAGCTGCGGATTAGACCTTGTGTGTCTGCCTCTAGAAGCCACGGCTGAAACAATGGAGCTATTTATGGGTTTGCATCAATGGAATTCCCTAGCGGAGTCGCGTCAGTGGAGTCACCAGGTGCACAGTAGCAACCTCAATAGTTCTGATATCTAATGCACCTTTAGAATCAGTTGATCGTTGTCGTTCAATCCCAGGGAAAATATTCAACTTCGTCCCCGGCAACGGCGCCAGAAATATTAGCGTTAGAAGTCACTCCCAGATTGCGACAGGAGCAGAGCCCAACACCCATCAGTTTTATGTCACGATAAGTTTAATGGATGATCAAATGATTAGAGAACCTGGACAGAATCACTCTAACTCGGGGACCAGGTCTGGTATGTAAAGAACAAAGGAGGTCTTGATCTAACTTCAGTCAGTGGGTTGATTGTAAGATGAGCAGGTGGAAGACTTGGTGAGAGGAGTGAGCAAAACTACCTCGGGCAATAGGCCTTTCAGCAGTTTGCAGAAGAAAAACTCCGAATGCAAGATCTTCTTGGTTCAGAGTTTCGGGGAACTAAAGGGGTGACTTGACTGGATCCTCCAATTCCAAGTCATTCAGCATTGGAAAAAAAATCACAAGGATCGATTAGAGACAACGCAACTATTACAGTGATCCAACCTACATCATCCTATAATAGTTACAACTTGACTGGATCCTCCAATTTTGAGCTGTTCTAACACAGTGCAAACAAAGATATGAAAGAAACTGACATTCATAAGGCAATAAGTATCAAGAGTCAATGCATAACCAGAATAACCAGTGCTTCGTTAAAGCTTGTACAATCGGGAGCCTTGCTCAACCATCGATCCTTACAAAAATAGAAAAACTGAGTACATATACTCAGAACAATTCGCCCAACAGAGGCCTGCTCGGACCTCCAAGGCATGGCATCTCTTCAGTCAAACCTAGACGGAAGTCCTTTGTCAGATGCCACCTTAACTCAGCATGGCTCTTGCAGGGGGGACCTGCACACAAGGGTACCACGGGCTGATTGCTCCAAGACTCCCATACCTTCCATTTATGGCTCGAGCTGAGGTTTCAACTACCAGCTCAACTTTCGTTAATTGCTTCCCCAGGGAGTGGCCGAGGCGATATACTCAGGAAAAGACCACGTGCCTGCTCCCTAAGGCTCGGAGGCTAGCCCCCTTTCATCTGCTTTATCCCTTTTCCATACGACCCAGTGCGATGACCGTGGGCCTACACCCAGAGGTGACTTCGGCACTTCGCATTTCGCAGATGGGAGGAGGTTGATCCTCATTCTTCAAAGTCATGATGCCCGAAGAGGCGATAGAGCCTAATCGTGCACCACGTGTCTATCCAGATCGGATGACCCAGATTATCTCGACAGTATTGTGGGCCCGATCCCTGGCGCCTTCGGCACTTTGTGTTTCGCGGCTGGGAGGAGGTTGATCCTCGTTCTTCAAAGTCGCGATGCGCGAAGAGGCGATAGAGCCTAATCGCGCACCATGTGTCTATCCAAATCAGATGGCCCAGATTATCTCAGCAGTATTATGGGCCCGGTCCCTGACGCCTTCGGCACTTCGCGTTTCACGGCTGGGAGGAGGTTGATCCTCGTTCTTCAAAGTCACGATGCGCGAAGAGGCGATAGAGCCTAATCGTGCACCACGTGTCTATCCAGATCAGACAGCCTAGATTATCTCGGCAGTATTGTGGGCCCGATCCCTGGCGCCTTCGGCACTTTGCGTTTCGCGGCTAGGAGGAGGCTGATCCTTGTCCTTCAAAGTTGTAATGCGTGAAGAGACGATAGAGCCTAATCGCACACCACGTGTCTATCCAGATCGGGCAGCCCAGATTATCTCGGCAGTATTATGGGCCCGGTCCCTGGCACCTTCGGCACTTCGCGTTTCGTGGCCGGGAGGAGGCTGATCCTCGTTCTTCAAAGTCGTGATGCGTGAAGAGGCGATAGAGCCTAATCGTGCACCACGTGTCTCTCCTCGATCGAACGGCCTGGATCATTCCGGGGAGATTGCGGGCCCGACCTGTGCTAAACATGGCGCTCATGCCTGCGGCCTTTGGATAAAATGCGTCTATTGGACCTTTAGGCCTACTTCTCTGCAACTCGGGCTATGGATTGGAAGGGGAGAAAACAACCCACCCCTTGCAAGAATTGGAGCTAACATACTTCATCTATATGCCAAGGTGTCATGGTTGCATTATTTGGAATGACACATCAATGGAATTTCCAGAAGAGCTCAAGGCTTATCAAAATTGAAGAGGGTATCTTCCCTCAATGGAGTCACTAGATAAACTTATATGAATTTCATCAAAGTTGTGAGGGTAACTTCCCTCAATGGAGTCACCAGGAAATCTTGGGATAAATGCTTTGGGATTGGCTTTCCAAGTGTCGTTATGGGATTGGAAAGGATTCAAAATCCTCCCCAGCAACGATGCCAAAAATGTTATCGCACAAATTTTCGCTTGGGAAAATCCAACCACAAGCAACAAATGTGAGACACAACTGGGAGTAATAACCATTGTCACCTTAGCAATTACTCCCCTCTTTTTAGTGATGGATGATTCCACCTCAAGGGAGGCTTCCCATGTGACCTTAAGGGGATGGAGAGTATAAGGAAAGGGTTTGTAAAATATCCCTCCTTTGGTCACAAGATGAGAGTTCTTAGGGTTTGGAGAATGATGACTTTGGAAGAGAAGAGAAGCAAGTTGATCGATAACCTGTAAAACCAATGTTAGAGCCAATATCCCAAGACCAAAAATCATGAAATTAAACCCTGGAACACTAGGGAAAACAACAAGAATCCTTGTTGTACCAAAATTTGCAGAAGATAATAGTATATATTAGCAAAGATAAAATACTAACCGTTGCAAGAATTTGTCGTCAAAATTACTAACAAATGGTAGCAAATGAAGGCTTGTGACTAGTAGATAAATTTCCAATATTTAAATCAGTTGAGATGGGTTGTATGCAAGTGCTATCAAAAAAATATAATCCTCTCTAGATGGTTGTAGCAATCATTTGTTACAGCAACAATTTTTCACCACATAAATTAGAAAATAAGCATGTCAATCCATAGCCCTTGAAGAGTAGATCAATTTGCATTATTTATTGTAAACCTTATCAATTATGTGGCTTTATCGTAAACCTTATCACTATCTGAGTGCAGAGAGTGGACAAGAGATGAAAAAGTATTTTCTTCTTACCCACCAAATAGTAAAGGTTCCTCTAAATTTCGACTTGTCCTACCTCCTAATGAAGCATGCACAATTATTTTATGCCTACTCATCAACTAGTTAAGAGTCATTTTGGAAAAAGATGGGATTGAATTCTCTGGACCTTCATCACTTGCACTACTATTACTATCATTTGATGCAAAAGTATCAATTCAATTTCCCATGATTTAGGATTAGGACCAGGAACTTGAGGCTTATGATCCTCCCAACTCAATACTTTAGTCTTAGATAGTGTCCACCTACTGGAACTTGAATTGATCTTTGAATCTCCTCCTAAAGGAAACCTAAAAGGAAAAACCCTCCTAGAGGAACCCAAATTATCCATGTACCTTGATGGCATTCACTTAAATTCACCCAATCTAATCAATCCAAATCATTAGTCTATGTACAAAATTAAGGAAGCATTGAATCACTTCAAAAGGAAATATCATAGAAAGAGTTGTTAGAACAACAAAAAAATTCAGTACACCCAAGCAAGCAACCTCGATTTTTAAATGATAACTCATTCAGTACTCATCAATTGTATTCACAATTATCTAAAAAAATGTAGGAGTTACATGCATTATTTCCTCAATAGCAACAATAGATCTAATCTAATAATGGTTTTAATGATCTTGCTTCTCAAGTTACATAGGAAATTAGCTTGTCAAGGAAGCAAGAGTTTAAGTCTGAAGATAAATTTTAGCTTCCAAAGCAAATTCCAACTTTGGTACAATACCAACAACCAGATCAACAAGGTCTACAAAAAGAATTGGTTCAAGACATGATGACTCAACAACATCAACCTCAAGAAGTTTCTAGAATGGGTTTATTTCCCCTGCAACATCTCAAATAAAAATGGAATTTTAGTTAAAGGTACTGCAAGAAATGTCCAACTAACTTTTGATGTGAAAGCATGTAAAGTGCAATATCTCAAACAACAATATTGGCTACTATTTTTATGTTGTGCTAGTAAATGTTTAGCTTTAGAGCTGAGCTTCTCATATGTTGATTCAAAACCATTCCGGCCCCATAATTTCTAAGAATGCACCCAAAATGTTTAGCATAGAAGAAGTCAAACTACCTCATTGAAAACTTATGTTGTTACTTTGCATAATTATATCCCAGACTGCACTGGAAACAAAACAGATGTAAACTAAATGTCATTTATTGAATTGAAGATAAAATACCTACCTTAATTACAAGCTCTGCTTCTTGTACTTACAATCTACATCATAACACATGTAATATTCATCATTGTAGTCAGCATTACTGTCTGGAGGGGGCTATTTTCTTCATAAGACCATAAGAATAGACATAAAAGTTATAAGCAATAACATGAATCTGAGTATCAACACAGCACAAAGTTCCTTTTTACTTTCACTATAAGGGGACATGACAATAGTTACACCAGAGACTTCACCCAAAAGGGCCTTTTGGCATCTAGTCTCGAACAAAGGACTGACACTAATGACATTTTTATTATTGTTTTCATAGTTTCGTATTGAGAGGCACAATCAATGTAAGAAAGAAAGGATCATTCATTACAAGGACGTAAATTCAGATGATATGGCACCCAGATAAAAGGTCAGTCTTGCCATTCAGCCACATCTTCCTTTCTTCATTTTCATGGTTATGGACTGAAGTACATGTTCAATTAGAATTTTTGGTTATTGGTCTAGGGTTTGTCGGTATCCATGCCATCCGAAGATGAGAGTGGAGATCAGATTGAGACTTCTTCAAAAATGTAAATTTGAAAGGCCTTTGTCCTATCTCAAATAGGTTGCATCCAACAACTAGGGTTCTTCATCCCATGGAGTCCGCTTTTAAATGCTAGGATACAAAGTCATCTCCTATCTAACCCGCATCCCTAATGTACATAAAGAAAGGATATTTTTTCCATGACATGTTCAAATCTCTATGTAAAATTTGATGCAACAAATAAAATTGAGTAGATATTAACTAGCTTGGTGTATCATTATAGATCCAGATACAGTGCGTTAGGATGTAAGAAGAAGCTTCCACGAAAGCCTACTTAGGAAATAAACACAATAAGTATAAAGTTATTTTATGAGAGTCTTGAAAGATGTAAGAAGACATTCTAGTCTAGTTTCACAATTATGCTTATAGTGACAATACATTTAGTTGCCTTTAAGCATGCATCCATTCTCAGTTTCTCAGTTCCGAAGAAACTCCAGATAGCTACCATAATTTGTGGCATAATCCAAAGCCCGAGAACAACAAATCTAGATATGAAAGTCATATTCAAAAAAATCAGAATGAATAGTAGAGAATAACATATAAGTGTATGCCCATGTCACATTTTAACCTTCCATGACTATTATTTTTAAACTTTATGGAGAAAGCATTGTGAACATGGAAAAAACATTTTCAATCAAGGTACTAGTAAAAGATTTGTTTATACAACTAGAGGCATACGGAAAAGTCACAAGAGATGATCTATATTTTGACTCCCATTATCCATGATCATGGTGGTGATTTGGTCTTTTATCTAAAATTTGTGGGTAAAATGATGTCAATAGGGTATTGGGACAAATTTGTGGTCATTAATAACAAACAAGGATATGGAGTGGTAGTGTTAGGAAGAGTATGTTGATATAATTACATATAATTACTTGGGTTGTGGCATTGGAGAACACAACAATCTATAGAAGAATGAGTCGGGACCTTGTAGTACTGGCACTAGCATCCAACTTTGTGAAGGGATGTGATTCAAGGGAGGAAAATGATGTAGGATAGAGAGAGTTGGGAATTTTTTAGTAGGAAAGAGAGGAGAAGTTCTCAGTGAGGGAACTTATCAAGTTTACCCTTTATAGTGAGATCACAAATGAAAGCCTAATCTAGGGAGTCGATATTTAATATTCCTTAGAGGCTAAATCCCCATGTAGAGGCATTATGGACCATAGAGTGAAGTGGAAAATGTGAGTGGATTCGGAGGGTGTGGAAGAAAACAAAACTAAACCCTAATCCTAAAAGAGAACAGTCATTGAGGTGGAATATAGGTCCTCTTGAAACTCAGGTAGTAGCAATTAAATGGGTTATGGGTGGGCATGAAACCTTGAGAATAACCAGAATGATCGACCGATGAGTAAATGGGGTGGATAATTTGAGCTAGAAAGGAACCTAGTGTTGATAATAATATGAGTGGTGTCTTAGCCAAATAACCAAAAGCATGATAGGATAGAGCCCTCAAACAACTGCTCTAATATCAATTGATGGAAATCAGAGGATTGTTTTTCATGACAAACTAAAAATATGCAAGTAGGACACAATGAATACAAAGAGAAAATGAAACTGAACTACTTAGCTTGACTCTTAATTCCTCTAGCTAAGTCTTAATAAGAGATACAAAGAAGCCATATGAATTATTGGTTTGACAAAATAAAAAAATAATAATAATAAAAAACAACCATTTAGAAATAATAAATATATCTCAACTACTTGCATATATCTACAAAGTTTGCGCATTTATTTAATACAACTAACCTAACTCTAGAGAATTGTGCCTCATGGAGAGACGCATCTGTGATCCATGTCAAAAATTGCAGAGGTGCTAAGACAAGAAGCATATACAAATCCTCTGAGGAGATGTAGAATATCCAATCAAATTGTGCAGTGAAATGTGATGAACAAACTACCAAAAACAAATATCATGATAATTATCACCAAATCAACACTAGAGGACATTTTATGGTCTTTCTACACCCATGAACAACATATAACATAGAATTAATGTTTGTTTTCCACCACAAGCTCCACTACTAGAATATCCACTATAATTTCTTTGTTATAATTTCCTTCAATTCCACTACTCTATCCTTCAAAGGATCCATGGTTCTCTAAGAGTTATCATTCTTCCAAGCAACAAGCCACTAGCTCACTCATTCATGTACACACCAAATCATTGGACAACTCATTTAACAACAAATACCACTGAAAACGGTGGCTCACACTACTAAAGCATATCATACAAATCACTTACCTATACAATCCACTCTCACTTACACTATTCCTACATTTATTGAGGATTACAAATGTGGAAAATTGTGATGATCATGGACCAACAACCCACTCTCACATACACTATTCCTATTTTTATAGAGGATTAGCAATGTGGAAAACTGTGATGTTCATGAGTACAAGCTTTGATACCATCTTATAAAAAACATACGAAAGTAGACATAATTTTCACACATTAAAAGTTGGTTGATTGATATATTCAACAATGTAATATCCACATCTAAATACATGAAGTTTTGTGTCAAGACAAATGCACTATATTATGGTACTAACAACCTCTTTGTAGAATAATAAACCATACACTAACTTAGGATATAAATAGGGAATCTATTATATCTAACTAGATCCAACAAGCTCCTAAAACACATGAGAATGTCACTCACATAGGCCTAATTGCTAGCATCACACACCATCTCTTAAGGCAACTAGAAGATAGTAATTTTGACATAAACAACAATAGTGCATATATAGTGGATAACATTCTTAAGTATAAATATTTCTCAAACTGGATATTGATTCCCAATGTACAATGGGTTATATATTTTCTTAAATAGGTAAACCACAAGTAGTTGTAGAATAGATACCTCTAGGTTAATTCATATTAACACTATCTAAAAATGAAGAAGACTTGTATTCTTGAAATTATTTGCAAGTAAAGTTTATGTGTTAAAAGCAAATGGATCAACTTTGCAACACATCATTAATAGGATTTACTCATTCAAGATGCATATAAACAGCAACATAATCAATGAACATAAAACACATAACACAGCAAATGATAAAGGAGTTCACCCCTCTCTTGGGCTACATCTCATGTTCCAGCTTCCAATGGATCATTTGTATTATTTGCTCAAAGTTCTCAAAAATGTGCTTTACATTGCTCAAACTGTCAAATAGACTGCTCCAATGGCTTCAGAACGTCCAAAAACCCCTAGTTGGGCTCTTTCGGCACCTCGTTTGGCCAAAAAACGAAGAAGATAGGCTTCCTTGAAGTCTCCCCTTCAAGCTTGTTGTCTCTGCATCTACAAAACGCACCCTCATTCATTCAACCTAGCACACACGCTATTTAAAGTGTAAAAACCAGGCATCGAACGCAACCGCGCCAATGGTGCGAACTGTAGGACAGTTATGGGCACGTCGGCCCCTAACCACCAAGCTCTCGAGCACATGGGTCCTCCATACAACCGGCGCAAATACAAAAGGGATAAGTTTAAATCATAACTTCCCCGCGCGCTCCATGGCAAGGTCACATGCCATAGGTCATGTGACCGGAGGCTTAAACATAAACCCCGCGCGTTTGAACTGTGGTTATGTGTTAACCCCAGGGCTAGGCTCCGTTTATAATACAACTCACGCGCATATGTTATGGAGTATGGTCACATGTTAACATAACAGAACCACGGGTCGGGGCTAAGCCCTGGCCCGACCCCCTGCCATAACAAACATTACTTTAATTTAAATACATCCAAACGCATATAGTTAACAAGGATCAATGCATATCCCGTTGGCAGGGTGGACTTTGTAAAGGCTTTGACCGGTGGGGGAGGTCCGGGGTTCGAATCCCACGGACTCCATATAATTTTAAACCAATATAATGATGCCACATGGTGGCCCATGATTGGGCCACGTGGCATCCAACCACAAACCAAAAATTGCCACGTGTCGAAACATGATTTGCCCAACTGTCAACCAATCAAAAACTTCCACGTCACCTCTGCCATGTCAGCGTACGGACTCTGCCACATCAGCCTGTACAGACTGTACAGACTGTACAGTCAGCGCCCCTTTTTTTTGCATGTTTGACGATTCGAACAGATCGCAATATCTCTCGCTCCCGACGTTTATTTGAACCCAAACGAGTTGCGTTGGGTTCGTAATGACGAGGCCTACGCTCTCGTTCGATTTGAAGCGATTCCGAGCACTTTGAATTTTTGAGCAAAATTTGATCCCCTGATCAAACACTATCTCTCATATTTTGTAAACATATACAACTTAGTTTCACACATATTGTGTAAACATATACGACCTAGCATCACACACCATCTCCTAAGGAAACTAGAAGATAGTAATTTTGACATAAACAACAATATTACATATATAGTGGATAACATTCTTAAGTATCAATATTTTCTCAAACAAGATATTTGATTACATCACTTCTCAACGTACAATGGGTTATATATTTTCTTAAATAGGTAAACCACAAGTAGTTGTAGAGTAGATACCTCTAGGTTAATTCATATTAACATGATCTCTCATATTTTGTAAACATATGCAATATCCCCTACAAACAAGAACTTGAAGTTGAGTATTAGGGTGCCCTGGTTAGTGTAGTTTTGGTTAGATATTAGTCATTCTCTGTGGTGTTCTCATTGTTTTGATGCTCACCCTTGCCCCTACCAAATTGTGTCAATGACATTGTAGTCAAAGGTGTTGTGTACCAATTGATTTTTAGGAGGTCCAATGCCAGTGGTCTCCCAAGGTGTGAGAAAGAGGTCATCCTTATAATACAAAGTCTAGATTGCAAAAATGTAACAGATTAAACAACGTCCACTAAAAAGAGCAACACAACAATAGGTTGAAACTACAATGTCTTGATGCCATCTATGTTGAATTCAAGTGGGATGCAATGCCCTACCCATTTCCAATCCCAAGTTTACCTACAAAGTGGAGAAGGTTCTAGTGTGGTGAAGTATGAGGTGTCAAAGTCCATAAAACTATATCCTATCTAGGTAAAAATAGATTAGGTTGTGGGTTCACAACAATGCAGTCACCGTTACAAATGACATTAGAAATGACAGATTCCTATGGATAAAAAATTACATATCTCAAAGTAGGTCAATGATAGAAGTAGCATGGATATCCAAGCTAGTGAAGGATGCATGTTTCCTAAAAGCTATTAATTCAAGGGAAATCATTCAATAGTGTATTGCAAATAATTATGTGAAGGAACAATGATTGATCTTGGTTAGAGACTAGGTAAGACACCCTATTTCTTAAATTTTGTTGCTTTCAATTCTATGTTTTGTTTATGTTTGGGTGGGAGAATCTACAATCCAATAGAGGGCAATAATTTCTTGAGATGGGTCAAAGACCCCATATATTCTACCCCCACCTATGACCTAAAGATATTGTATTTCCCATATAAAGATTTGGTTTGGATGTTATGTAAAATTGGGGGCAAGAACTACTAGGTTCTCAATCATATTCTTGTTTATAATCAATTAGCTCCTCGAGAGGGGGAAAATACAATATTTGATTGAGGGTTGCCATTGCTTCCATGTCATTGCTTTCTTGTCAGTTGTGTTATCTTTCTAGAATTGATAAGGTTTACGATATATCTATTTAAGCCATTGAAGCCATTGATATAGACATTTGCATTCTCAGGTGAAAAAGTAAGTAAACGGTTGAGTGAGATAAAGTTTGTTGCAACCCTAATGGTTGTAACATTCAATTATTTACAACAACAATAAATATCCCAAAGAATCAAGATGTTTTAGCATGAAAAGATAGCTTGGAGTAAGAGCAATTCATCTAACAATCGAAATATTACAAGAGAGCGATTTTCACGTTTCTCAATGCATATTTTCATGTTATCCAATGCACTAGTTCCTTATATATTGGGCAAATGGAGTCATAACATTAAAAAGTAAGTTAGTGTAGAAATGGAAAAGAGACTTGAACCTTGGACCCAAACCCTTATGTGCCCAAGTTGTCACCTTTCCAAGTCACCTAGCTAAACAAATTAATGGGAAACTAGTTTTTAAACCCTGGGGGGATAGACCATCATAAACCCTAGTTTTAAAATTGTAGCCAAGAATGTTTTCAAAGGGTTAGACCCTCATAACCCTTGAATGACCTCCCTTCAACTAGAAAATTATCTTGAAGGAGGGGATAGACACTCCTAACCCTCCTAGGGTTCTCCAAGCAAGATAATCAAAGAAAATTGCAAAAGTTTACCCTCAAATCAAAGCAAACCTGTAAAGATTATTCACCAAGAGCAAGCCTATATCACAAACCAATCCTCCAAAGAGAGCGAGTCACCTCCTAGCAAGAGTGCATGAGCAAGAATCACCAATAGATAAATCGCACCAATCCATTGCACAAGAAGATGAGGGTTGAAATTTTCCAAGAGAGGGAGATAAATCTCCCATGATGAATTCTGAAAAATGAAAGAAGACTTACCTCTTATTTATAGAGGAAACCCAAGTCTTAGTTTGGTCCAATTTACAACCAAATCCTTAATTTTAGGTCAAACATTGTGTTTTTACATTAACTTTTACCAAATCCTTAATTTTAGGTCAAACATTATGTTTTTACATTGACTTTTACCAAATCCTTAATTTTAGGTCAAACATTATGTTTTTACATTGGTGTTTACCAAATCCTTAATTTTAGGTCAAACATTATGTTTTTACATTGAATTTTACAAAATCTATTTTATTTTGTCCACATATGCTAAATAATGACCAAAAATAACAAGATAAAGTGATTTAAGTCCCCAACGTCTTGTTCAAGGGTGTTCATTGGGTGAGATAGCCTCCAAAGGCTAGGGCGTCATCTCCCATGGTGCCACATCATCCCATTGGTCCCAAAAAAATGTGGGGTAAATATCCCACAACTCCAACAAGTGCAAAACCCATGCCAAATCAAGCTCTTAAAGCTTGACACCATGCTCCAAGAGTGCAATGCTATAGCATATAAGGGTGATGTCATGCAAGTTTTATCATCCTAGGCCCCTTTCATGATCCAATGGAATCACCAAGTGTGCAACGTTCATCATCTATTTCCTCCCTTTTGTGGGGCTCAACGTCCAACCTGTGGGATTTCACGCCAATATGAAGGTCCAAGTGACTCAGTACCTCCATGAAAGATGCCACTGAGCAAGATCCTTCAAAGGAAAATAGGGTACACCCTCCAAGGGTCCACAATTCATATGAATCATGCCAAGTAAATTAATCTTAATAGAAGATCCACCTAAACAAGCACATTGGATCCCCCCTTTCAAATTAAACACATGCTCAAAGACTTTATGCAATTTATCAAATTTAAATATGGGAGGGCTATCAAAGAGTCATATTGGGTAAGCCAATTCCCCAAGTAGAGGAGTGTTTCCCGGGTTAACATTATCTAGGCCATGTAATGAATGTGAGGTGGATGGGGGAAAAACTTTTGGGCATGGGGTCATTAACATGCAAGGGTTTCCTATGGTCTCATTTCCATGGGCGCCTTTGTGAAGGGTGCACTACATCCTTGAGTTACCTTTTGTTTGGGGCACAACCTTTTTCCAAGCCCTATAATTGCCTTTTTCTTTATTTTCTTTAGATAATTTGCAACACCTCTTTACAATGTTTCTTGATTTTGTGCATTAAATATGTTTCCTTTCAAGCGGGATATTTATAAGTCCTTTTCAAATAGGTGAGGCATTCATTCGCACTCAGGACTTAGGGCGGGCGACTGGCAAGGTAGAGCTCAAGTTTAGGACTGTGGCTTTTGTGTCCTTTTGTATCCCTGCCACCACATTTTGATTGTGGCTTCTCTTTCTTTTTATTTATTTATTGACGCTGGCTGCAATAACCTATGGGCCTTTAGCCCCTCTTCCTATAAGAGAATGAGGTACAAGCCCCTTTTGAGGTACATGTAACCTGAAAACCCAAAATATGAGGAGACAAAGGGGAATGAAGATGGAAAGTGAATAAATATGATCGGGAATGGCATGATGTCCCATCAAGAAGAACCCCTAGTAGCACCCATTTCCCTAGTGGTGGTGAACTTACAAGAAACCCTGGGATAACCACCAAGGTGAAAAATGGTAAAAAGCATAACTTCCAAGCAAACATTTCATAATCAGAAAAAACCCTCTGAAACTTATCCAAATGCCACAAATATTAAAACGATACTCACAATGAGACTTGACTAGTTACCTTATGAAGCAATACATGTCGCCCTATGTGGACCAAGCTAGTGTGTTGGGTGTTGCTCTATTGTTGTTGATGATGGTGAAGCGTGGTGAAGAAGAGGGGCTATGTGGGTTGTGTTGTCCATCAATCTCTTGGCACTCCATGTCTTCTACATGTGAGTCTCAAGCCATCATCCCCTTAGTTACTCCTAGCTAGGCGAATAACATGTACCTTTTTGAGATGATCAATTATGTCTTATATATATATATATATATATATATATATATAGTTGTGAATTAGATTTAAAAGTTATGGGATGAAGGGGAGGTTATCTTGCATGTAGTAATCCAAGTGTTGTTAGAGTGTAAATTACGTTGGTGTGGTTAGTGATGTTTAATATGGTTTCGTATGTGTTTAAATTAAACATGTTTGCATTAATATAAGCATGGGGATGTTGGTGAAAGGACATTCAATTCAATTTGACTACTATTACCATTTTAATATTATTTCTCTTTACCTATAAGAAAGGGGGTGGAGATATGATAACAGGATTTTTTTTAATTCCTTGTTATTGGGTTTTTTCCATTGGGGGTTTTACTTCAGAAGTGGATTCTCATTGGAATTTTTTTGGTCTTGGGGAGGGAATTATGGGAAAGTATAGAAAGTAGGAGTAGAGCCATTTCTTCCAGGTTCAGGTATCCAAGTGTGGGCTCAGAGGATTAAGAATTCGAAGAGGTTTCCTGAATTCGCAAAAAGGATTTTGTTGGTTGCTTAGGAAAAGCATTGGAGCAAGGTTGACAAGGAGCATGATTCCAAATTGGTGAGAAAAAATAAGCATGTCTTCACTTTCAATCACAAATCTTTTCCTACATTTTAATAATTATTTTACCCTTAGTAATGGTGAATTTATTCTTGCTTTCACCCATATAATTAAATTTTGAGTACTTTGAGTAGTGTATAGTATTGAATTATGAATATGATGTTTGTTAAGGTAATATCTTTATCTTATTGAGATAAAATTCTACCYATGTCCAATTACATGTCCTACAATTTATGTATGTGACTAGTGCCCTCAGTGGGAGAGGCATTGTATATGGTATTGGAGCTTATGAGAACAATATGATCTCGAGTTCGATCTTACTATTGTGGAGTCAATCAAATCAAATACTTATGTCTAAGGTTGACTAAACCTATTTATGCATTTTAGATAATGTGACATGGGAGAGCAATAAGTTATATAGGATTTGTGGTTACACGATATGTGATCATGGTCATCTAATGTTCATAAGGATCTGAGATACCTTATTCTCTTAGGAAAGACTTCGACATTAATAGTTTAATTATGATTATTAATTTGTTTTGATAAAATATAAAGTGTGTTATGCATCATGGTCTATGTGTTTTAAATCTTGTGACAAGGATCTTACATTATTAGACTTGCATGTGTTTATATAATTTATTGTGAGTGATCTTGGGTGAGGATCTTGTGTGTGTGTGTGTGTGTGTGTGTGTGTGTGTGTGTGTGTGTGTGTGTGTGTGTGTGTGTGTG
>ML790343.1:350649-378245 GCA_009831015.1 Picea engelmannii | reverse complement strand
ATCTTTGTGTTCCTTCGAGTGAGTGTGAGAAGCTAATTTCAAAGGCACATTATAGTCAAGTGAAAGTGCACTTTGGTGTGGAGAAAACAATGGCAATACTACAAAAGTACTTATGTTAGACAAAGCTTCAATAGGACATCGATAGTTATATTATATCATGCACCACTTGTGCAATCACTAAACCTATAGTCAAATGCAAGGTTTGTACATTGTTGGATGTATGGGCTGACCCATGTTCTTCCTTGTTTCTCCAATGAAACCCTATTCACCATCGGCCCTTCTAGTAAACCAGAAGGCTACATCGTGCACAGACTGCACAGCACAGTCTCACCTGAGATGACTTATGGGTGACTGCAGGATGCAGATGTATGTAGTCATGGAAGGGATTGGGGATGTTCATTTTACTTCTACCTCTACTTTAGTATGCATTGTACAATAACATTCATCATATATACTATTTTATCCATTCAATAGCATTCATTTTGCATGATTATTCTAGTGTGTGTTGTAAATAAACTCTAGCAGATGCATTTATCTAACAATCCATTCATCATAAGAATAAAATCAATACAACCCACATAGAGACACCATTTTACCGTGCTTCTTATTTATTCTTCACCAAAAAAGGGTCCTGCGATGTGCACATTACATCATAGTTTTAATACTAATGAGGCTTACCAGCGTCGCACCAAGCTCCAAATCTTGTGACCTTACCCTCAATTACATCTCAAAATTGACTCCATCTGAGCTCCCTGGCTCTCAACAACACAAATACTTTGACTCAAACTCAAAAATATGCTCAAAGTACTTCACTCATACAAAAGTGATAATGAACTACTACCTCCTATTTTCCTCATACATCTTCTATTTATACTATAAAATGGGTAAAAACCCTTACATTATGACTCAAAAACCCTAATTCTAAGTGGACTCCACTTGCCTAATTTATAACTATCTTTCGTGCGGTTGGTATTCAATCCAACCGTTCCTTGCTTTGACTTTGCATTGGTCTTCCTTCTTTCCCGGCGTTTTGCTTCCTTTTCCTTCTTGCGCGTTGCTTTCTCCTCATTATTTGGCACGCGTTGCTTCCTTTGGTCCATCTAGTTGCCTTGTTTGTTGCGTTGAACCCCAAAATTTCCTGCTCTAATAGGCCCCCAACACTAACTTGTGGCTAGTCCCAAACCACTCAGGTCATGTGTGTCTCCTGCAAAGATTTCTCCAAGGCCTAGAACTTCTTTGTCAATGCATCGACCCATGTCTTGGTCTGTGCACTTTTTTTTGTCAGGTTCTCTACCACCTGCATTATTATGTGTTCCTATAGCACTTTCATACTCTCTTAATGTGCCTATTCTAGTCTTCCTTTTCCTATATCCAACTTTGCAATCATGCTTTTTGCTTTCTCCTGAAGTGGCTCCAATTGAGCCTGTCTTGTCTATTTTTCTCCCTGGATTGTCTTCGCTTCTACTTGCAGGTTTTTCATCTTCTGCGCGGCCTTCATCCTCTTTGATATGGACATTGTCTTCTGTCTTTGCTTTAAATCCTACACTGTGGCATTTATCTTCTCTTTCCTCTGATCCAATTGTTGGATCCTTTCATCTTCTGCCAAGCTTGTCCAAATTTGCATGGTTCCTTCATAGAGCATTGCTACTTCTTTATTTCCCACACAATCCTATTTGTGTGTTTTGTTACATGTTTCTTCCTTTCTAATCTAACTTCCAGAAGGGTGGTTGGTGTCATCTTCCCAATGGATTTGACCATCTCTTGTTTATATCCCTCCATCGTTTGTGCTATCCTTTTTAGCTTTTCTTATGCACTGAGTTCTCCTGCTAGTGCACTATCTAGGATCATCTAGAATAATTCCTCGAGTCTTGTCTCCAGTTTGTCTGGGCGTTGTTTTTCCTCCTCTCGTTCTATCCACACTTCTGTAAGAAATTTCTCTAGCACCTCCTTGGCTTCCTTGGTTGTCTCCAGGTTTGTTGCGTTTGTCCTGGCCCTGGATTATACTTCTTGCGCAACACTGGCCTGTAACTGATAGAGCGCTTTTGTTGGTATCTGTTGGGATAAATATATGCACTATTAATTCCCACATTTAATTATCAACAAGGTCTCGTAAGCTTCGAGGTGCAGGTGCAGGGAACGCAGGATCAGAGTCTAGGCTAACCAAATCTAAAGTCGAAAAAACAATTTTCAAACCCACACTGCAGGAAATTAACACTAAGGATTCATCACTGAGACGTAGGAATAACTTAGTGCTATAAATGCTTAGATCACAGTCTTTCATGCACTCAGGGTGATGTTCGTGTGATTAATCGTGAGTAGCTTACTTAAGTTTTATGTCCTTCAATGATTATTTCCTATAGCGGATCCACACTTAAATGAAATAAAAGAAAGAAACAAATGAAAATGAATTCAAATGACATGAAATAAACTAAAACCTTAGGAAGAATTCCAACACGGGAAGGCCATATCTCACGAGATAGACCTCTAATCTGTCTGTTGGTGTTTGAAATTACAAGCTTGCAATAAGAAGCCAAACAAAATGAAATACTAAAACAAAACTATGTGATCAACAATTTATTGCAAAGATCTATCCTAAAATGGGAAGATTAAATTCTATCCTACAAAATGATAACAAAAACAAGAGAGGAAACTAGTGCAAAAATAAGTGTAGACTGGTAAAGAACAATGCAGAAACAAAATTGACTAAGAACATAAGTAATTCTTAAAGCAATCCAAACTTCAACTATAGAAATATTAAGCAAATGTAAAATCACACATCCTAAACTCAGAACCACTCTTCAAATGAATACATCAATGAAGTAAAGGAAAAATAAAGGGATGGCATTGAAAAGAATGAATATGAGAACAAGAAGTGGTTTTCTGTGTAATTGAGATGCGAAGGCAACATTTAAAATCAATAACTAATACACAGAAAATGAAGGAGAGATGGCAACGATATGCTCTTGTAATTAATTGATTGTAATGTATAATCAAATTGACAACTAAGGAGCGAATCGTGTGAGGAAATATGAGGTGAATATAGAAGAGAGAGGTGATATATATAGAAAATGGAACAACTTTGTTTTACACTATTTGGGACAGCGTAGAATAGGTGAATGGATATGTGAATTGGATAGTAGGTTTCGATGTGTGAGTAGGATGGCAAATCAATGGTGGAAAAGGATAGATGCAAAGAGTAGTTTGAACAATTAAATAGATGGGAGTGAAGCATGGAAGAGAGGGAACATTGTCCACAATTAATTAAGCACAGAAACAGAGCATTGAAAGGATATGCAGAAATATAAGCGCGTAGAAGTAATGGAAGGAGTATAGAATAAACTCAAATCTTAAGAAGTGTAATAATGTACTCGATTGAGAAATGTGATCTAAGTCTAAATTCATCCATCTAATGCAACAACATAAAATCAAAACTTTAACTCAAATGATAACAAAACTAAAATTGACTTGTAATGAAATAAACATGCAATGCAATGTTAATCTACCAAGTAAATAGAATATTGCAACACTTACCAATGATGAGGGCCCCTTCCCAGGTGGTGAGTGCTTCTTGAAGATAATCATATCACTCAAATTCTTGGAACCATGCACAGGAACAACATCTCTTTCATTTCATCAAACTCAGAAAATTGCAAGTCTCTTACAATCTTGGCATTGTCATGATGACACCTTAATATCCATTACAAAAGAATTTCCATAATGATAATTGGATTTTTCTCATAGCCCTATGAGGCTTATTTATACATTAATAATCATTAAGGAGTGGATGGGACCGAATCCCAATGCTCAGATTTCAAATTTTACATTTTTAGGCATAAATCCCAAAAATTTGGGTTTTAATGTAATTTGCGCAGATTCGATTTAGGGATCCACCCACATCTTCCAAACTAATTCACATTTTGAAAAAGTACCCATGAATTACTCAATTTTCCATATTCTAGACAAAACCCATTTCGTAGAATTTCTAGATCTGATACCATCTGCACGAAAATCGAGGTGCAAGTTGGCAGTTTGAGATTTTTGCTAATTTTTGCATAATCATTCCCCCTGAGATGGAGGTCCACACATGTGATATGGGTGAATTATGTCTCATGATTCCACATGTAAACGTCGCTCTGGACAAAACCCATGTCCCTGATTTTCCTCTAGAAGCTTTCCAAAATTTCAAACTATATCTGGTACCAGACGGTTGTTAATGTTGGTACCGAACGAGCACAACATTGGTACCGGATGAGCGCAGAATTGGTATCGGATGAGATGAGTACTGGATGACATGGAGTGTCAGTACCAGATGACATGGAGTGTTGGTATCGAATGACTGTGCAGGTATCAGTTGACTATAGAACCTTCTGGTACCAGATGACCTCCAGTGCGGGTACCAGATGACTTCCAATGCGGGAACATATTGTTTGGACATAGAAACATAGGATTAAACCATCATCGATAAAATCATGTTAAAAACATCTTTAATCACCTAAAAAGACAAGAAAACAACAATAATTAACCACAAGGTAGAATGGATGTAATTAGTGGTAAGTGACGGGATAATGGCTATAGAATGTATCAAGAGTGCGGGAATATAGCTTATGAATGGAGAATTTACATGGTAGAAAATATGACATATTTGGAGCCCAACAATATCTTAGCCAATACCAATTACATTTGTTCTATGTCCTTGACTTTTTTATGTGCCATGTCTTCATCCATTCTCAGCATGTCTTTAGTAAAGCTAAAGTTTGTACTTGTCGATATTGTTATTTGTATTGTCTCCTCCTCACTCTGTGTTGGCATTTGTTGTTCTTGCATTTTTTTTTTGTTGTTTTGTTTGCCCTGTGTGACGTGCCTTGGTAAATTGTATATGTTCTAAGACCTGCTTGACTTCTATAAGCTCATGTATTATCTTCTCTCTTTGTTTCTTTGCATCTTCATATTTTTCTGCGGTGCGGTCCTGTACTTTCTTCGCGACTAATTTTGCATCATCTTATGTTATGGTGTATTGGGGAATCTCCTTGTGCGCCTTCATTTTCTTACCCACCCCTCCTGATTGTAAGATAGTTATCTTGGGTTCCCTTGACTCTGTTTGCTCTGTTTTGATTGGGGTATATGGTATGTCCCCTCCTGCTTGTCCCTCCTATGTAGGGATGTTATCCTTCCTCTATGTCGCGCCATTAGCGGCATCAACACGGTCCTTTTGTTGTGTAACAGGCTTGGGGATAGGATTTTTATTTTTTGTTGCACTCCCCGTTGTCTTCTTGTGCATCTTGTTGTTTCTCTTGTATTCATTGTTAGGGTACTCTTCTTCTATGAGGAGCTAACTTTTGTTGGTTGCTTGTCTTTTGTCGGTTGCTTGTCTTTTGTTGGTTCTACTGGAACCTTCCATTCCTCCTTCCAATCTTTCATTACCCATTGTACTTCCTCTATTGTGACGCAGTATCTCATCTACAACCACTCTTTCTTTGGATCCCTTTTTGCCTGGATCCACATATTATGCCTTGATTCCTCAAAGTTGGCTATCTTCTTGTGTTCCTCCACTACCTATGTTGGGATCCTCTAAGTTTATCCCACCTTTTCTTGTATTTCTTCAAGATATGTCACAAAGATGTTGGAGTTTGTCTTTCTTTCCCTTGCAATAGTTGTGTGCCATAATGATTGATACTGTGTTGTACGGCACTTTCCAGTTCTCTGACAAAACATGATGTATTTGTGGTGTTTCCATCCCACCAATGCTATAAGTATTATTAGCCAGGAGTATTGAAACTTCCTTCCTAAGTCTTGGGCATATTTGCAATAATCCAAAAATGAATTTAACAGGTATGGACTCCAGCTCAGTACAGTCCCCTTCGCACACTGCGCATCTACTACTATTACACTTGTTGGCACCTCTTCTTTACAACACATCTCAAGTAATTTACATGCCATGATTTTAGTTTCTAACCTTATTGTGGGTTCACTGATTCTATTTACAATGACCCCCCTGGATCCTTTCTCTATGCCATAGGTCTGCTTCATTTCCTCTGCCAAGGCTTTCTCCTTGGTTTTTTCATCCAAATAGTGTGCATGTTTCTCCCCCTCTGTGGATAGACTTGTTATTTTCATGATTAGATCGACATCAATTGAAACTTTCATATCCAACCACAAAATTCCTCTGTGCATTACTACTAGTAACTACTTGATGCATTTATTTACATCGTTGCCCCTTCCAAAATGCTTGATCTCTAATAGGTTCATTATGCATGTATTATATAAACCTTGTATCACCCCTTTGCTCTCCAAGTATACTTGTTGCGCAAACTTAAGAAACTTGTTTGTATATTTTACATCTCGGCCGGCATTGTGCAGTTTATCTACGCATCCTAACAAATCAAGTAAAACCTTCACTCTTGTTGGTATGCACGGTAACACAAGAGTGACCTCCAGTTGCTTGTGTGGTGATCTCTGGACCGGTTGTTTTCCTTTCCCCTTTGTTGGCGTTCTTGAGGGCCCAACCTCTTGGTACCTTTTCTCTTCTTGTTCCTCCTCTCCGCCAGACTCCGACTACAGCGTGATCTCTTATATTGGTATTTTCTCCTGATGCACTTGTTCTGTGCTAGACTGAACCCTCGACTCGTCGAATTCAGTTCGCTCCTCATCTTCTTCCTCTGTTAGCTGGATTGTTTCTAGACTAGTTTGTTGCGTCGAGTTTTGTTTCTCTGTCGTGTTCTATGGATCAATCTGCATATGTTTTGTCGCAGGGGTCAACTCCTACTCTTCAACAACTGTATGTCTTACTAGTTCAATGATTGAGGAAGGAATGGCATCCACATCCACCACTCCCTACGTTTGCATAGTATTTTCCACTTCCAATGTTGGTTGTTGCGAGGACCTTGTGGTGTTGTGTGTGCTCCTCATTGTCCTACTAGGAACTCTGACCTTTATAGGTGCCATATTGCTCAAATATGTGTGGGTTTGCTCAAAAATCTTCACTGACTGCCCTCTCACTCACATATTTTCTCTTGGCTTATCACTCCTTAGCTATGTGTTTGCTCGAAGTCACAATGTGGCTTGTCGGACATGATTTTTTCTTCTATAGTGTTGTCATAAATTCTCCAAAGCTTACCGGGCATGCTTCCTCCACTGTCATAAATGTGTGTTTTGTGCCTTACTTTTTCTGCGGTCGGTTTTTTTTTCTTTTCCCGACTGTTTCCTTTTTCCAATGCGCACTATTTTTCTACTGTTATATTTCTCTGGCGCACTTGACTTTGCTTCTGTCCTAGTTGTCCTGCACGCAGTATCTTCACTTCTTGTCTTCTTAACTTTCTGTCTGTTGTGCGTTGTCATTCTTGACTGTTTGTCTACTACTTATTCCTCTAACTACTTATTTTTGGATTTTTCTTCATTTTTCTACTTTATTCTTTATTTTCCTTCTTTTTCTATTTTTTTCTTTTCTTTTTCTTCTACTATACACATTATGTACAATTCTACTTTATGCATTGTAATTACTGAGGGTTGGTAGGTCGATTTTCCCTATATAGTTCCAGTCGACTACCATTCACTATTCCTTGCATTTCCTTGCATGTTAAGTCCTTCAATTGTACAACACCTCCATCTGTGATGGAATTTATCTCAAATGGCCCTAGCCAATGCATTCTGAACTTCCCTGGGTGCTGCAAGTATCTACTGTCGTAGAAGAGAACCAGATCTCCGACTTTGAAGTTCTTCTTCTTAATATGTTTGTCATGCAATTCTTTATCCTTTGCTTTTTTTACCTCCTGTTGGAAACCAACTATGATTATGTCTTCTTCCATTTCCATGAGTTGAGCCAATCTTTCATGTGATGTGTCACTTTATGTCATATCTTTAATTGTTGCAATGCGTAGACTTGGTATCAAATAATCTAAGGGAACTACTGTTTTTTGTCCATACACCAACCTAAAGGGTGTTTTCCCTATTAGCTTCTGGCATGTAGTTTTGTAAGCCCATAGTATTATTGGTACCTTCAAATCTCAGTCATCCTTGTTCACATTACAAATCTTTGTCAAGGAATTCTCCAATATCTTGTTAAACGCTTCAATTGTTCCATTAGCTTGAGGGTGATATGGAGTGCTCTTCTAGTGATGTATCTCGAATTCTTCCAGCGTTGCCTCAATTGTGATGTTAATGAAGTGAGTCCTCTGATTTATCATAAATATTATTGGACATCCAAACCTTGTTACTACATGTTCAACTAAAAAGCACGTTGTAGTCTATGCGTTGCAATCCTTCATTGTTTTTGCCTCAGCCCATCTGGTCAAGTATTATGTCGTTGTAATAATATATCTAACTCCTTTGAATCCTTATGAACTGTTGGCCACCATAATCCTACACGCAACACCTTTTTGCACAGTGTTTTTCCTTACATAGTGTCCTCCAGCAACTCCTTCATGCACCTCTGCTAAAATGATAGGCGTTTCATGTTCCATAACACATCTCCTCAAAATGTTATATGCTCCAAGCTTGTATAAATGACCTGCAATCAGTTGATAGTCTGCATCTCTGACCACCAATTTTTTCTTCTATGCAGTAGTAAATTCTCTTGGTGCAAATCCTGTACTCAAAAACTCAATAATGTTAGCAAAATACTCATCAACTATCTGTATTGAAAACAATTGTGCATCTAGAAAGTTGTCTTCCAAGTTACTAGGTTCTTCTTCATTAGTTATTGTGGATAAGTGATCTGGTCCTGCATTCAATCTTCCAGGCTTTACCACAACTTCAAAGTCGAATTCTTGGAACAAAAGTAGCCATTTGCATATCCTTCCCCCCAAAACTGGCTTATTGGCTAAACATCTAAGAGAAGAATGATTTGTAAACGTCTTGAAATGTTGCCCTAACAAATAATGTATGTACTTATGCAAAGCATACACCATAGCTAATCCTTCCCTTTCTGTAGTGTTGCAGTTTTGTTCTGAATCTGATAACTTCATCCTTGCAAATGTTATAGGGTGATCTATATCACCTTCTCCTCATTATGTCAATATTGCTCCTAATGCTATTGCAGATGCATCCATATGCACATGAAATTATTTTGCTCAGTCTAGAAACACTAAAAATGGCACTGTAACCATCTCCTTCAAAATATCCAAATTCTGCTGGCATTCCTCGTTCCACTGATATTTAGTGTCCTTATTCAACAACTTCTCCATTGGCACAATAATCTGTGCATATCCCCTTATAAAATTCTTGTAATATCATGTATGGCCAAGTGTACTCTTCAATTGGCGCACTGAATTGGTGGTGGTAAGTTAACTATGACATCAATTTTAGCAAGAACAACCAGCGGACCATGTTTACACACCACATGCTCTAACAAAATACCAAAAGGTGTGTTGAAAATACATTTCTTAATATTCAATGAAATATGACACTATCTACATCTATCTAACATCGGTCTTAACACTTCCACGTGATCCTTCAATAAACTAAACATTGTCCAATCTTCCAAGTAAACTTCTAAAAACTTATGAATAAAGTCCTTAAAGGCAACCACAACTACCCTTGAAAAAATTGTCAATGCATTCTTTAACACAAATAGCATAATTGTATACTGGAATGATCCCCATTCTGTAGCAAATATTGTCTTATGTCTATCTTCTAGTGCTATCCTGATATGATGATATCCTGAAAACCCATCTGTAAATGAATAAGCTTCTTGACCTCCTACATTCTCCAACACTTCATTTGTAAATGTGGTAGGAAAAGGATCATGTAGGAAAGAATCATTCAATTTTCTCAAATCTAAACAAATCTTGATCCATCCTTGCTTCTTTTCCTACACCACCATAGGACTGATCCATTCTGATTCTTCCACAGATTCTATGACACCAGCCTCTAACATCTTATCAATTTCTGCCTTCACCTTCTGCTTATACACTAGATTTAACCTGTAAGGTCTTTGTCTTATAGGTCTTCCTTTTGACTTCAAGGGGATCTTCATCTCTCCCAGTTCTCCTGCTAATCCCTTCATATCTGAAAATGTTGTTGGGAATAATTCATTGTACTCGCGCAGTAATTATGTGATTCTTTCTACTGTTTGATTATCCCAATAATCTCCAATGCTTGCAATTTTTGGATTTTCCGCAGTTCCAATGTTTACCTTCTTGATCTTCAATGGCGCAGCATAATCTTCTAAATCTATCTTTGGACCTTCTATTTCCCTTTCTCCTTCAACTTTTGAGATCTGTATATTGCGCGAGTTTTATTCTGTTGGATCTTCTTCTTCTGCAACATGATAATAGTGTAGCAATTGTCTAACTGTATGTCTAGTCTAATTCTGATATGTTGGAACTATTTCAAATTTTGGTTCTTCAAATATCCTATCTCTTACCACTTTCAACGTTGTATCTATCTCTGGAATTTCATGCTCAAAGGCAAATGTAACTACAAAATTCCATTGTATCCCTTCCGAGTTTGCAGTTTCTCTACGTTGTTCCTATTCTGTGTACGAGTTCTTTGGAATGTCTTCTAATTTGTGAATGAAATGGTGTGGCCATTCTTATGGTGGTACTAATCTCCATTGAACCATGCACTTATCTACATGTTCTTTAGGTTGTCCAATTCCATCATATTTATCCTCATATATATGCTCTTGTTTTGCACCAAATCTAATGCGCAGTAACCTTTTGCACTAAAACTAGTTGTTGATATTCTTTTTATGTGTACCCTACCAACGTGCACGTGTAGCTTTCAAAGCAATATCTAATACTGGTAATCTTTGGTTTTCTACTACTTCTAATTCAAACTTCATTAAAAATTCTTCTAAGTCATTCAGACCATAAAAAGTAGGAGGCTCTCTTACCTCTGAACCAATCCATCTTAGTGTGTGTCATTCTGCCACATCTTCTAGTGGATAATTCATGTAGTCCCTGCTTCCATTTCTCAAGTCTTATGTCAGAGTCTGAAGCACGAGAACGAATACTCCTCCAACTCAGTATTCCATATACAGATGGGTTGATGTAATCCTCTTCGCACGCGATAGTTCTATACAATTGATTTACATCCTCTGTAATAAAATCGTTCATCACGGGTTCCACATACCTTCCTCCTTCTGAGGGATCCAATGGCACAATACCTCTATACTCCCTGATTCAAAGATCATCTTTCTTGTCTTTAGGTTAATAATAGTCAGGTTATCAAAATCCCAATCCAAGCCCGACAATGTTGGATATGGCGAAGTGTTATCTACTATGTCATTAACTTCAAAGTCCTCCATGGTGCGCACACCATCCAAATCTATTGGTGTCCCTTTCAATCTTCCAATTGGCACCACTCTATGTTGATTTTCTAACTTCAACTAAATAGGTGAATACCCCAATGTTGGTTCTCCCATACCTTCCCATGTCTTATTTGGCAGAACATTGACTTCAGACCCTAAGTCTAGTATAATATCCCCCATATTGAAATCTCCAATGTTTGCATTCAACCTGAATTCCTTGCTTGTTCTTCTCTTCTTACAGACCTTATTCACTCTCTTTACCCCTTCTTCCCAGAATTACACTTTTCTAACAAACTTTGTAGTACTCGTAAAGAATTTGATCATTCAACAATTTTACACATGACCCCAAAAAGTTTCTTAAGTTACTTACTTGCTCTGAAGGTTTCTCTTTGTTAGTCTGATCAAATAATGGAGGCATGTCATACACTAGTATCTCATCTACCTGATTTATTCATGAAGTAGACACAATATTTTATTTCATAATCTCTTGCCTAGCTTCTTTGGATATCTCTTTTTCTTTGCATGCATGAAACTTCTATTTAGGCATTGTATTCTTCTTGAGCCATTGGTATTGATCTTGATCCCTTTTTGCTACATCTTCTCATGTCTTTGCTCCACCTCTAGTAACTATGTTGATCTTCTTCCCATCATCTTCTATGTTTTCCACAACAATCCATTGTACATTATGATTGTTTTGGTTCTTCTTGTCCTATATCTTCACCAAAAGTGTCAGACAATCTTCTGTCTCATCGTATGCTGCGTGAAAATACATACATGTCACAGGTGGCTGAGGACAATGTCTTGCAGAGTTTCTATGTTTTTGACAATCGTGACAAACTACAGGTCCTATACCTCCTCCACTACCTCTTCCTACATTGCTTCCTCCTCTGAAGCCTCCTATGTTACCTTGATTATCTTTGTGCAGTGTATTATATTGAGGTCCTTGATTGTACTACAGCTGTGCATTATTGTACTGCGGTGTTGTTTTGCATTGTTGTGCGAGATTATACTGTTGTTTCCCTTGAAACTGTTGCACATTGTTGTACTATGGTGGTGGTTGAAGTTGTTGCGCAGTATTATACTGTGGTTCTTGCGCATTGTTATGCTATGGTTGTTGTGCAGGTTGTGTTGTCATTAACTCAGCCTACACCCTATATGCATTGGATGTCCTCTCCTTAATTATCTCCAAGGTTCTACAGTCCTTGTCTTCGTGTCCAACTGACTTACAAAAATTAAAAAATGTACTCTTCGGTATTGTTTGATACTTTTGCATCATGGGACAATGATAGGGATCATGCCCATGTGTTATGCATATCTCAGACCATGGTCCACCTGAATATAAAGGATTTGGCATGCCTACTCCTACATAATGCGCAAATAAGGGACACACATTCTTATGATGACCTTCTGTCTTGCACAATGTACACCAAACATATTTTCTTTTCTACTTACCCTTATTCTGATTCAACTGAAATGTTAAGTTCTTCAGATCTTGTCTCAGCTCTTCCACAACTGGATATATTTGCTTATATTTATTTTCCTCTAACTGTAAAGTTGCTTCCAGGGCCTCATCGTGACTTTGGAACTTTTGTTGTCTAAAAGGATACTTCAAATGTGCCAACAAAGAGTTAACAAATAAAAGTTTATGTTGCATATCAGTAATAGAGTAATTCAACTTACCTTTTGGTCTTTTGAACTTATGGTCAACCTCCCAAACTGATTCTCCTAGTTTATGCTTGATCTCTATCATTTTAGTCATGAACTGATCCTTTGAGCTTGATTTCTTAAATTCATTGATTAATTGCCTCTTCACTTATTCTACAGTTGTAGGCGCTCTCGTTGGATTATTTGTTGTGATACCCATGCACCAGTCTAATGTGTGGTCTCTAAATGTGATTTCCAACTGCACAATTTTTGTATCCTCATCTATAATTTGCTTAGCTACCCATATCTTCTCATCGATAAACAAATTCTTTTTTGGGTCCTTTAACCCTTCTCCTTGGAACTCTAGTAACCTAATAGTTGGATCTTGTCATGCCATTGTGAAGTTTGATGGACTACCACCTCCACACGGTGTATATATTTGACTACTACTTGTTGAACTTACACTTCTGCTTGAGTTTCCACTGGGTCCATGTCCTGTAAAAATCATTCTACCACTAATCACTTGCTAGTTAACCAACTTTTCTTCTTCAAATGTCTTATTTGCACATGGGGTTATGGGTACCACACTAATTCGTATCTGGAATGGAGAGCCTTCTTCTGTGTCGGACCCCTGACCTCTGGTTTTCCTCTCATACATGGCGCACAAGATTTCCTCAATTTTCCTTGTCGTGTGGAGATCCTCTACCTCTTCCACATCATTGTCCAAGACCTCTCGCTCAACTACTGCCCTCTTCTTACTATTGATCTTATATCGGTAGGGTCGTCCACTACGTGTCACTCTCACTTTCCTTATTATTTCCCTGGTATGTTCTTCATCCATAATTATGGGGTCCATTGCTTCCTTTTTTTAGCCTATGTCTAGATCCCTCTCCATATCTCAGATCTTCCTTACTGCTTCCCCCTGCTCCCCCGTGCACGTAAAGTGATTTAGTTGTCTGATTCCATGGTCATCGTGCCTTTATCATGCAATAAGATCTTAATTGACGTGTAAAGAGACCTAATGTACCTCCCTCTGGGTCCCTTCAAAAAATCATGCTCTGCAGCAGTATATGACTTTGTTGTGTCTACTACAAATTCAATAATAAATCTCGCAGTAATATTGTCTAACCAAAAATCTACTGCACACATGAATTTATCATCAATCGTTTCCAATCGCGCAATGGTCTCAACATTCCAATCCACTGGCCTTATTCGTTTAGTTAGATGAGTATCATTCAACCTCAATATCCACTCCTGTAATAACTCTAGAAAATAACAAAAATATGCCTCATGCAAATCAGTAAACACATACCTCTACAAATAATGGCGCGGTGTATACCTGGGGCTTCTATTATCTTTCTGTGTGAACTCGAGTTTCTTTGTCTTCGACCATCTTTCAATCTCTTGCTTTGTAGGGTTCCATGGCCTAAACATTCATTTCTACCACTGCATCTTTTTTATTGATCTTCTCACCAAATCCCTTCCAGGTTGTTCTTCTGAGTTCCAGCTGGCAACAAAACCATTTGTTGGATGTATGGGTTGACTCGGGTTCTACCTTAGTTCTCCAACAAAACCCTATTCACCATCGGCCCTTCTGGTAAACCAGAAGACTACACCACGCACAGAGTGCACAACACAGTCTCACCCGAGATGGCTTATGGGTGACTACATGAAATAGATGTCTGTAGTCATGGAAAGGATTGGGGATGTTCCTTTTACTTCTACCTCTACTTTAGCATGCATTCTATTATAATATTCATCAAATCTACTATTTTATCCATTCAATAACATTCATTCCACATGATTACTCTAGTGCGCATTGTAAATAAACTCTAATAGATGCATTTATCTAACCATTCATTCATCCTTAAGCATAATATCAACACAACACAGATCGAGACACCATTTAGCATGCTTCACCCCCCAGGCTATGTCCATAAATATCTTATGCTTCTTATTTATTCTTCACCAAAAAAGGGTATCGTGTTGCATGCATTACATCATATTTTTAATACTAATGAGGCGAACAAAGGTCGCACGAAGCTCCACAGCTTGCGACATGACCCTTAATTACATCTCAAAACTGACTCCATCTGAGCTTTGCAACTCTCAAAAACACAAATACTTCGACTCGGATTCAAAAAGATGCTTAAAGTACTTCATTCATACAAAAGTGATAATGAACTATTACCTCCTGTTTTCCTCATACATCTTCTATTTATACTATAAAATGGGTAAAAACCCTTACATTATGACTCAAAAACCCTAATTCTAAGTCACTAGTACATTTGGGTCATTTTCTAGCGGCGTGTTCATAGAAATTGCCACTTTATATTGTCAGGAGAACAACAAACATCGAACCCCCTCAAATGTCGTTTCATATGACATCATTATACCAACGACAGAGATATATTTGCTTGTGCGACGATTCTAGCGGACACGTGTCATCTCTACTTTCACTGTCCAAGCCCATTATGGACGTCGCAACCACGACGACAGAATGTCTCACTTGCGATGTCACGGGGACATCGTAAGACCGACGAGAGGCCTATATCTCTCACATTTACGTCATCTCAAAATAGACGTTCACTATGTCGGACATGCGACATCACGAACCCGCAGTGGACGTCATACGACCGACGAGATGCCATGTATCTCTGACGTTGACGCTATATCAATGATGGGAGGGACGTTTCACATGACGTCGGAAGAGGAATGTCAGAAGACCGACGAGGCGTCTATATCTCCGACGTTCACACTATATCAGCGACGGTAGGGACGTCAGAAGACCGACGACCTGTTGGTATTTAAAAAAAAAATAACATAGAGAGAGTAGTCTCTATAGAAGTAGAGCAATATGATATCAAATTCTCTTCTAAGATGATGTTGATCTTTTTAACCTTTAAGAAATATTTATATATATGGTGGTGTGAAAAGAAGTAGAATAGGTAGAGGAGAAAATCAAGGATAATGTAGTACCCATCACTTATCCCAACCTATATTGGAATGAGGGAAATCTTAGACCTTGGGAAATCCCTAAAATATCCAACATTGAAAGAAAAAATGCATATCAGGAATTGGGACGTCATAAAGAAGACTAGAACCTAGATGGAAATGAGAGTCTATATGGATAAGAAGCTTTTGGAAAATATCAATACCTTGTTAGATGTTAAAGAATTAGGGGAAAAGGGATCCCTTAAGTTACAAGATGTGATAGGGAATATTCTTAGGCAATCTAATTTGGAGCAAGTAGAGGAAAACACCAAGTTGAAAAGGAGGATAACAGATTTGGAATTTGCATTGATTCCTAAACCATTGTTTATGTAACCATTGGCCATTAGGACACCATATGAACAACTTGAAGACAATCCCAAGATAATTTCCACAACAAAATGAGCCCAAGGGTTATTGAAGGGGGTTAGGGAGACAATTGCAACCAAAATTGAAAAAATATTGAAGTTGTTGATGGATCTATGGGAATTGATGAGCAAATCCTTTGTCCTTGACACCAAAATTATTTATTTGACAAACTATTTGAATCAATGATTTACCAACTTCTCTAAAAAGGAGATAAAACGGTGGCTTGGTGATTTGGTTATTGAGAATTCTCAGATTGATTGATTGATTCAAGAGCAATGCATAGAATTAAGCAAAGTTCATAACGAAATATTTTCCTTAAGTGTGAAATAGGAGGTCACAATGGGACCCATGATGGGTTACATTAAGACTTGGGTTGATAAAGCATTGGAAAATATATCTAAGGCCTTGTAATATTTAGTTAAGAAGACAGTTAGGTTTTAAGAACCTTTCCAATGGCATGAGAGAGTATAAAATCAAGGATTTCAAATAAGAACAAGCTCACTTCCAAATTTTCAAGTCTTCCCTAATTTTGTAAGTTTTCTCACTATAACTTCCCCTTCCATATTTTCCTCCTTGTTGTTCTTTGTCATTAGATTATTTTTCCAAATAGTTTGCTTCTTGTTTTCTTCCAAGAATTTCCTATACTATTTTAGGTTGGTGGAGTCCCATCCCAACTCCTTTGAGAGCAAACATAACCATTTTATTTAAGTTTTTTTCATTGAAATTTGTAGAGGTTTCCTCATCCCTTTACCCCATTAATGATAGAAACCCTTGTGCTCAATTTACCCCATCAATGACCATCTTGACATGGTTTTCATTCTTATTACGACCAAACATACAATTGTTATCAATATCTAGGGTTTTATCACTATTTTGTTCCATCTCATAATGCAACCTTAGGTTGTTAAATATCTTTCCATGACTGTTTATAGCTTATGGTTTCACTTTCCATTGAGGGCATGGTCAAATGGTTGAGGGAGAAACCATCGTGTCAAATGGTCAATTAGTTAAGTGGGTGTATGAACGATGTAAATATTCTTTTGTGCCTCCCCCAACCAGGAAATATGGGCTAATGGATTATGTAGTTGGTGACTCAGTAGCAGGGAGAAATGCACATATGTCATACCAAGATGATACCAGCATGGATAAATGCACATCTATACTAGCATGAATTGCAGTTGATGACTCAACAACATAGAGAAAAACTTACCGATTTTGGCGACATTACTCAAGCTAGGGATCCTCTATCTCCAATGTCGCTCGAGCTAGGGATGATAGTCTCCTCTATCTCCAATATCCTTCGCTCTAGGGCCGATGGTATGCTCTGTTTCCAATGTTGCTTGAGCTAGGGATGATGGTCTCTTCTATCTCCAATGTTGCTCAAGCTAGGGCTGACAATCCCCTCTGTCTCCTAGTCTGTCACCCATGTTGGGATATGTTTGATGCAAAGAGTGTCAAGGGTCGCTCCTATAGGGATATGTTCGGCGTGAAGAGTGTCGAGTCGAGCTAGCTCTATCTCCACGCGGTGAAGACTTAACAATGGCGGGGATAGTTTTTAAATTTGGTTATACAAATCATGGGTTGTTGCAAGTAGTTTTATATAGATTTAAAATTTCTCTACTAAAGCCATGGTTTATTGATCCATCTCCCAATTTTATTTTCAACTATTTAGACCACCTCCCAAAGTTATTTAGTATAATTACGGAAAGCAAAGGGTATACATAAACATTTGAAAACTTGTCTTAGACAAATCCAAGACCACCTTTGGCCTTCAATCTAGCTAGGAGGTAGACAACAACTATATCCATAGAATTAGTTTTTGACCCATTGATTGTTGGACCAATATGTGATGCAAAAATTCAAAAGTCGCTCCATGATGTCTAGGAATATTTCTCTTCAAGAATTTGGTGGGGCGGGGGGGGAGAATGATTTATCCAAAAATTGATCATTAAATAGCCTTCAAACAATAGTAGGCTTGGGTACTAGAATTCCTTTGATGAAGCCTTAGAGCACCTTAATATATAAAAGTATCCTAGTTCTTCCACAACAATCACATATAGGGTTAGGGTCAAGGGACAACCCTATCTAAATGATGGAAATATGCCTATGTGTTCATATATACATCTATTAATGGAGAGACAAGAAAAAAACATCATTAAATAAAGATTTAACAACACTAAAAAAGAAGATCCAAACTCTAAGGACTTCAACATGGCCATAATAAAATTCCACTCATTAGACACATGTTGATGGGAGTGTTTGTACTATGAGTATTACCTAATCCCCACTAGTATATTGATATGCTAGTGACATACAAGAAGAAAATGAAGTTTACTTTATCTACCCAAGAAAACAAGAAATTAATCTAGGGATTTGAGAGAGAAAAGTGAATAGGAAAACCCACAAAGTTGTGCTCCTTTTATGGATCATCCAAACATAAATTTGAAGTAGAGGAGCATAAGGATGAGGAATAGCTCCAAGTGATTTGCACATAAGACAATAAAAAACACCTTCTCTACTTTTCCATTGAAAAATGCTAGATATATATTTCTAAAACAAGATGGAAAGATTTTTTAGCTACTTGATTGATTCAATGAGACCAAAGCATGAAAATCAACATTAAACCAAAAACACACAAAAATAGTGGGGGAAGAAGGGAGATTCTATTATAAGTCGAAGAAAATATTACATCAATTGATCATACCTTGCATATGCATGAGATGGATCCAAAGCTCTTCTCCTTGGGTGTAGATTCACTGGAAAAGTAAATGATGAATCCCTTCAATCAACATGAGGTAAGAAGATAACTAATGAATTGGTAAGACATAATATCATTTGGAGGGAACAAGCCAAACACTAGAAAGGTGACATGAAACTTCCCCCAAAGCAATAAGGAAAATATTGACTTGGGAAGCAACTACTTTTGAAAGTAAAGTTTAAACCACGGGGAGATGAATCAACAAAGGTTAGAAAGAATATAAAAAGGAGAATGATATTTTATAATCATGATGGGTGATTCAAAACACAGTTTTGGTAAACCATTGAGGTAAACAAAACTCAATGACCATTATGACTAGATGAAATGACACAAATGGGTGATGTTACGAAGATGATATGGTCAAGTGACACCAATTCCTTCCTATACAAGACTCATGTGGACTTATCAAATTGGGAAAAGTCCCTAATTCACAAAAGTTTATTTATTTCCCTAGGTTTTGTTTTTTAAATGATTTTTCGAATTTTATAATTTTATGAAGAAAGAATCAACTAATGATAGAGAGAAGAGGTGGACACTAACTTTGAAATAAAATGGGTTTCCAACTATGCAAGGAAACATACGATCAAAAGAAAGCAAGGTGACATATACACAAAAATCAATGGACACCCAAGTGCATGCCTCTCATTTAATGGCGATGGTTTGGATGCAATTGTTGTATAAATGAAACAAAATAATAAGCAATAGATGGAAGTGAGTAAAAAAAATAATGTGCCCAAAAAACTAAATGAAGGGGTGGGAGCCCCCATGGAAATGGTTAGAACTAGATTACATATGAGAATGAAGCTCCATATGAAAAATCAAGCTACATGGGCTCTTGGTGCTAAATATTATTAGGATGGGCGCCAAATGGAAAAATGGTACTACTCTAGGGTAACCCATCATAGGAAGGCTCTGCCATTAGATGTGTGCAAAGTGAAGAAGATGGAATAATGTACCAATGTTCAATAGGGATATTCCTATGAAAAAATTAAGGTGGTAAAAGGTTTAAATGCAACAATGCAGAGGGAAATCCTAATTATGTATGAAAGTTCAAGAATATTCCTTACTCATCTAAACATGGATAAGAAAATGATATATATGTACCATGAAATTCAATGCAAGGTCATGCAGCCAAAACAACAACTGGAAAGTTATATTAGATGCTTCATGTCAACACGAAATAGTTTGACAACATATCGTTCGATGGAAACATCAATAATCTTAAGTATGGAAATTTAATCTAAGGTATCTTCTTCAAGTCAGAGGTGTTGTTGGTAGAGATGAATCAAAATGATCAATATTTCCAAAGGGGTGGAGTATAAGGGAATGATAGTGGAGTAGATAGACCTAGGGTGAAAGTCGATAGGAGAGCCATTATGGAGGTTATCCTAAGGACTATCTAAAAAGTTAATGGCCTCTAAGAATTTATCATCGTTAGGAAAGATCATGGTCGAAGAAGTAGGACTCGACATTTTTGCACATATGGGGTGAAATTGGCCTTGTTACCTGTATGGATAAATGTCTAGTTTTAATCTTCGAGCCTAAGTCGCGGAAATGATTCAAAGGCTCATTGTTCATGGGAGTTGATATTAAAAAAATGGTGGAAGTGGCCACATAATTCAATTGTGAAAGAGGTTTGTCCAACTAAATAGTAGGGATAGACTATGTATGATCCACTAAAGGTGATACATTATCTTCGGTCAAATGTGGATGTGGATCATAATATGAGCATTGATTGATGGTGAAAATGAATCCTTCATGTGGAAATTGCATCACAAAAAGAGTAAGGCATTACGACTTTCACGGTGTACATACAATTGTGCCTAAGGAACAAGTTGGATTTTGTTGGCATTGTCACAACCACTACATAATTTAAAACAATGTTACCACCCAACTCAATTGATGGATTAAGAAAAATTCTTATTGATTTATATGGTCTACCATCAAAGACTCACAACTCGATCATTGGTGGAATGATAGTAGGAGATATAAAGTTCCACCAAGAAGACAAGGACATAATGTAAGAGGAGGCTCCTTTATCCACTATACATTAATGAAAAATGATATCTTGAATGATGACCCTTATGTGGAAAGGAGTGGAGGAAGGGAGATGTAACATCACTAGTTGATTGAAGTCAAATGTAATTGACTTATAATATGAAGGGGTCACAATTCTATTTGACTTATAATATGAAGGGGTCACAATTCTATTTGACTTGTAATATGAAGGGGTCAAAGTTCTATTAAAATGAAAGAAGGATGAGATGGGTCAATATATAGAGTGGGTCCGTGAGTGATCTTTGAGTATAAAGATGAATGAATGAACTTCTCTTGGTTTCAAGAATAATTTATTATCTACTAAAAAAGGCCAACCACATGAATGTGGAAGCTCATATGGGCCTCCCCCCCCTCACATCACTCTCAATTCCCCAATACCCGATCTATAAAATAGAAAATAAACAAAAGCAACATAGTAATCATTGATAGAAACTACCAAAACAAAAATGAAATAAAACATTAAAACATGTAATTAACCCACATAAAAAATGATTTAAAGAGAATAATTCATACAAATTAAAATATCTAGTTATGTACCTCATCCAACGCAACATTTGTATCATCCTTCTTCTGTTTCTTCTTCTTGATCATCCAATTCAATATTTGTATCAGCATCTGGTTCAGAAACAATGTTGAAAGGATTGATGATATCATCATTGTCATCAATGTCATTTTCGAGCATATCTTCATCGATATCATCATCAAGAACTGGTGCATTGTCTCCTATGCATGGTTCATCTTCTCCGTCTTCTTCATCTGTCGACCCATATTCTTCCTGCTCTAGCTCTACATCATCTTTTTCATTTACAATATACTTTATTGGCCTTCCTCTTGGCTACTAGATTTGGTCCCATTCACAGGTTACGAATTCCCATCTTGTAATCTATCCCTAGTACAATGTCTTTTAGCTATTTCCTTTAAAATACGATCGAGACGCACGTCTCCGCATATAGTACTGCAAGGGAATGCAATAACGTCGATAAAGAAGTTCTTGATTAATCGCAGAAGCTTCAATATCAATTATTTCTCGTCTTTTTTTCTCTCTCATCTAAGTACTCTTTTGCTCCATAAAGAATATTAGTACAAAAACATTATTTAAATATGAAATCTCATATATTGCCTTATTCTCGCCATGACCAAAATCATGGACCTAATTGGCATGATGTTGGTTTTGAACGACACAGATGATGAATATAAAGAGTGGGTGTGTGAGTGCTCCTTGAGTTTGGAAACCCTCCCATATCGTCAAGGCATACAAACAGTCTATCCAAGTCAAATTTTGATGCACACAGAAACATTTTGAAAAAAATTCAAAGTTGGCCCCATTCAAAGGTTATTGTTGCCCATCATGTACTCTAGCCCTAGTACAATGTCTTTTAATAGTTATTTCCTATAAAATTTGACCGAGCAAATTAAAATGAAATGAGGACGAGATGGGTTGATATATAGAGTGGGTGTGTGACTGATCTTTGAGTTTGGAAACCCTCCCATATCGTCAAGGCATGCAGACAGTCTATCCATGTAAAATTCCAGTGCATATAGAAACATTTTGAAAGAATTTCAACGTTGGCTCCATTCATATGTTATTATTTCCCATCTTGTACTCTAGCCCTGGTACAATGTCTTTTAGATGTTTCCTTTAAAATACGATCTAGATGCACGTCCCCGCATCTAGTGCTGCAAGGGCATGCAATAAAGTCGATAAAGAAGTACTTGATTAATTGCACAAACTTCAAGTTATTTTATGTCTTTGTTTTTTTCTCTCATCTAAGTACTCTTTTGATCCATAAATAATATTAGTATGAAATCATTATTTAAATACGAAATCTCATCTATCACCTTCTTCTTGCCACAACCAAAATCATGGGCCTAATTGGCATGAAGTTGGTTCTGAACGACACAGACGATGAATATAAAGAGTGGGTGTGTGAGTGATCTTTGAGTTTGGAAACCCTCCCATATCTTCAAGGCATGTGAATTGTCTATCCATGTTAAATTTTGGTGCATATAGAAACATTTTGAAAAAAATTCAACATTGGCCCCATTCACAGGTCACTGTTGCTCATCATTTACTCTAGCCCTAGTACAATGTCTTTTAGTATCTGTTTCCTTTAAAATTCAACCGAGAAAATTAAAACAAAATGAGGACGAGATGGGTCGATATATAGAGTGGGTGTGTGAGTAATATTTGAGTTTGGAAACCCTTCCATATTGTCAAGGCGTGCGAACAATATATCCATGTCAAATTTCAGTGCATACAAAAACATTTTGAAAGAATTTCCATGTTGGCCCCATTCACAAGTTACTGTTGCCCATCATGTACTCTATCCCTAGTATAATGACTTTTATATATTTCCTTTAAAATACAATCAAGACGCATGTTCCCGCATCTAGTACTGCAAGGGAATGCAATAGCGTCGATAAAGAAGTACTTGATTAATCGCAGAAGCTTCAATATCAATTATTTCTTGTCTTTGTTTTTTGCTCTCATCTAAGTACTATTTTTCTCCATAAAGAATATTAGTACAAAATCATTATTTAAATATGAAATCTCATCTATTGCCTTCTTTGTTAATGTTTAGCCATTATTATAGTTCTTTGCATTTCAATAGATAAGAATAACATAAGAACAAGATCACTAAGAAATACACATTCACAAGAGACACAACATTTATCTTGGGAAACCCTCTAGGGGAAGAAAACCCAGCAAAAACTTCCTTATCATAAATTGCCAATACATTGTTCAAGAGATAACTCAAACCAATACAGATAGTCCTCTCCAAAAGATGTGCCACTCGTATCCCTCTCTCCAACTGGTAATTGCAACTTGCCTCATAAGAGAATGAGAAAGTGAGTTGTGTGATAAAGTGAGGCGCTAGCCTCCCTATATATACAAAACTGGCACGTGAGAAAAGTTTTTTCACTGGCAGGGCCGACTTCTCAAACTGGGTGGGTAAACCCACCTTTAATTTAATTCTGGGTCTCAATAGTAACTATTGGGACCGACTTCTTATTCTGCCTATTACAATTATCTGTTGACCAATCCACAAAAGGGGATTTGGTCCTAATACAATTACCGACATGATTAATCCACAATGGGGATTAATCCTATGAATAAAATAACAATAAGAATAAGAATACTCTGTGCAGTTACATTATTTCAACACTCCCCCTTAACAAGAAGGGTATTCTTCAACAACATCTGGCGAGAGAGGTCTGCATCATTAGTGCAATCAGGAGGACAGTATCGTCAATATCATCTTGGAACATTGGCTGGCAAATTTATGAGTCATCGAAAGTTTTCTTCATCGACAACATCATCATTCTCGAAAGAATGYCATCATCATCTGCATCAATATGTATCAATAAAATGATACCTCATCACAGCACTAGGCTGGCACATCACAGTACTACATTGGCTCAATGTCACAGCTGATAAGYTGGTAGCTCAGTGGCAGTCACATCTTTCTTTACGTCTAACAACAACGTCAGAAGCAAGGAATCATCTTGMTTTATGTCTAACAACTAGGTCAGAAGCAAGGAACACATCAACATCTCACTTTACGTCTAACAACGAGGTCAGAAGCGAGGAATCATCTTGCTTTACGTCTAATAACTAGGTCAGAAGCAAGGAACATATCAACATCTCGCTTTATGTCTAACAATGAGGTCAGAAGCGAGGAATCATCTTGCTTTATGTCTAACAACTAGGTCAGAAGCAAGGAACATATCAACATCTCTCTTTACGTCTAACAACGAGGTCAGAAGTGAGGAATCATCTTGCTTCACGTCTAACAGCAAGGTCAGAAGCAAGGAACACACAATGTCATGCTTTACGTCTAACAGTGAGGTCAGAAGCAATGACTCATCTTGTTTTACGTCTAACAGCGAGGTCAGAAGCAAGGAACACACAACGTCGTGCTTTACATCTAACAGCGAGGTCAAAAGCAATGACTTATCTTGCTTTACGTCTAACAGCTAGATCAAAAGCAAGGAATCACACATCATCGTGCTTCACATCTAACAGGAAGGTCAGAAGCAATGACTCATCTTGCTTTACATCTAACAGCGAGGTCAGAAGCAAGGAACACACGGCATCATGCTTTACGTCTAACAGCGAGGTCAGAAGCAATGACTCATCTTGCTTTACGTCTAACAACTAGGTCAGAAGCAAGGAACACACAGCGTCATGCTTTGCGTCTAACAGCGAGGTCAGAAGCAATGACTCATCTTGCTTTACGTCTAACAGCGAGGCCAGAAGCAAGGAATATATATATACTCCTCCTTTCAAAGAGGGTCCTTTTGGACTCTACCAAGCTTATCTCGAAAGTGTTCAAACTTTACACGAGATAGAGGTTTGGTCATCACATCAGCAACCTATTCATCCGTGCTAATGTACTGGAGCTTCAAGGCTCCTCTCTGTACCATGTCACGGATGAAATGATAGCAGATCTCTATGTTCTTCGACCTGTCATGGAATACAGGATTCTTTGTCATCTTTATGCAACTCTGGTTGTCACATAGAATCACGGTTGCTCTCATCTCCAAGTCAAATAGGCCAATCAGCAACTTTCAAAGCCATATATCTTCGCAGCTAGCAGAACATGCGGCAATGTACTCTACTTTCGTTGTGCTGAGAGCAATACTGGATTGCTTCCTACTTTGCCATGAGATCATGGCTGATCTCAAACTGAAATAACATCCGGAAGTGATTTTTCTGTCAACAACGCTTCCTGCCCAATCTGCATCAGTGTATCCGCTCAATGTGAATTCATGATCTCCATCATAGCTGAGACCATAATCCATTGTACCTTTAAGGTACCTCATCACATATTTTGCAGCCATCAGGTGAACACGTCTGGGCTCTACCAGAAACTGACTCAAGGTGTTCACTGCAAAACAGATGTCTGGTCTGGTGTTCGTCAAGTACATCAGCGACCCAATAATCTGTCTGTACAGTGTGGCATCAATTAAATCTGATGAAGTATCAACCAACAACTTCAGCTTCACTTCCATGGGTGTATTCATGGATTTGCATTCCAGCATGTCGAATCTCTTTAAGATCTCGATTGTGTACTTCCCTTGGTTAAGGAAGATTCTCTCTGGACTCTGCCATACCTCAAGACCTAAGAAATAATGCATTAGGCCAAGGTCTTTCATTTCAAATTATGCGGCAAGTCTCTTTTTACATTCAGCGATGAGCTTTTCTTCTCCAGTTAAGAACAAGTCATCCCCATACAGTAGTAATATTACTGGTTCATTATCCATAATTTTGAAGTAGAGATTTGAGTCTGCTTTACTCTTGGTAAAACCTAAGCTCGTCAAGAAACTGTCTATATGGCCATACCAAGCTCTGGGAGCTTGCTTCAATCCGTATAAGGCTTTCTTCAATCTGCAGACATGAGACTTCCTGTCTTCAACCTCAAATCCTTGGGGTTGCTCTATATACACTTCCTCTTCGAAAACACCATTCAGGAAAGCTATCTTCACGTCCATCTGGTGCAGATTGCAAGAGCTATGATGGTTCTGATCGAAGTGTATCTGGCCACAGGAGCGAATGTCTCTTCATAGTCAATGCATTCCTTCTGGGAAAAGCCACGAGCGACAAATCTTGCTTTATATTTCTCAATACTTCCATCAGCAACATGTTTTATTTTGAAGAGCCATTTGTAGGATACCCCATCTTTATTCTTTCGGTCTAGGAACTATTTCCCATACTTCGTTCTTCATTATGGATTGGTATTCCTCTGTCATGGCATCTGCCCATTCCTTATTTTGAATGGCTTCTTCAAATCATGTAGGTTCTTCGTCAAGTAGATTGCACATCAAAGCCGTGTAACTGGAGAATGGCTTTGGTCTTTTCACCTGTTTTGTGGTTCCTTCTGGAACACCATACTTCTCTCCATCTTGTATAAGCTTTCTTTCCCAAGCAGGCTTTCTCTTATGGGAGAAGGTTATATGAGGAGGTTCTTGAACTTTTGTTATATCATGATCTTTAGGAGTCTCCTCATCAGGGGAAGTGACGACTTCCCTTACAGGTTCTGTGGTTCTGGGAATTTCCCTCACGTATTCTGTAATCCTGGGATTTTCAGGTTCCTCTTCATACATATCTTCAAGCTGACATCTTCTTGATTTCTTAAGTGTTGCTTCTTCATCAAAGGTCATGTCTCGGCTAATTTCAATATGGCGGTGACCAGGTATGTAGATTTTGAAGGCCTTGGAGACCTCACAACATCCCACAAATATTCCCTTCTTTTGGAGGGTTCCAGCTTGTTTCTTTTCTCTTTTGGTATATGAATAAACACTGGACAACCAAATATTTTGAGATGGCTTACCTATGCATTCTTTCCAGTGAACATTTATTCTGGGGTCTTGAACCCAAGTGCGCTATGGGATAATCTGTTATGCACATAAACAACTGCCATTGCTGCTTCTGCCCATAAGCACATAGGAAGATCTTAATCATGGATCATAGTCTTCACAGCTTCCATAATCGTTATGTTCTTCCTTTAAGCTACACCATTTTGT
>ML790343.1:309536-331337 GCA_009831015.1 Picea engelmannii | reverse complement strand
TTAAGTCCACCGGCAACAATGTAGTGGAGAGAAGATTTGCTCTTGACCCTTTATAAATTCGTTTATTTTCCTTTTCAATCAGAGGTTCATCATAAATACCATCATTGTTGTCCCCATGATCCTCATTTGGATGATCGAATAAGTCTTGGCTCATTTGATTTGTCCCGTCATCTTAAACTATGTTATTATTGTCATCTACTTCCATGGGATCATTAACTTGATCTTCATTATCTGCTTCATGTTCCTCATCTTGTACAACATCATTTCTACTACTACTTGGTGCTTTCCGCAGAAAGTTAGGGGACAAATCTAACTTTATAATTACAAACAATCATGAAAAATTAGTGCATGTATAAAACAATATAAAAGTTTGAGAATACAATATAGCTAATTACCATGGGACGATATTCATTTGATCCCCCGTCCATGTGCCCATATTTTCTACAATGTTTTTTAGTTGTTGCTATTAAAACTCTTTCGGGACATCTAGTACAACAATTTTTGCAAGGGCAATAACATTTACCGTCACCCTTTTCACCCTCTTTAATTTTTTTCCCACCTCTAAAGTTTTCTGACATTCTTCCCCACAAACATATACTGATGATTATCTTATAAAATTGAGTGGTGTATAATAGAATATATATTATAACATATGAAAAAAAAACATGTTTTTTGTTCGCCAAGAAGACCTTATACCCTTTTTGAACCGTCGTTGTTATATCAAACTTGTCGCAACATCCGTAAAATGCAACATTTTTATAGATTTTGTAACGTCACAATTCCGACGACAGTTGACCAAGTCAATGTTGACTTTGTCAAATAGTGGGTGACCGTTCGGGGAGGGGGGGGGACCTAGTGTCCACACTGTCGCAAGTGAGACACACATAAGGTCTCAATTCTGACGATAGTTGACCAAGTTAATTTTGACTTTGTCAAATAGTGGGTGACTGTTAGGGGGGGGAAACCTAGTGTCCACATTGTTGCATGTGTCACGCACATTTGATGTCATCACAAGAGAAACGACCTTTAGAAGACGTCTCTCTTGCGACGTTTTGAAAAGTACGTCGCACGTGCGACGTTATCGGTCAACATGGAGAAAATAAAATAAAATTTCCTCTATTTATCGACAATATGGCCAATTTTGTCCATAACGTCGCAATTTTTCCAATATGTAGTAGTGAGTGGACTCCACTTGCCCACTTTCTAATTGTCTTCCATGTAGTTGGTCTTCAATCCAACCATTCCTTGCTTTGACTCTGCGCTGATCTTCCTTCTTTCCTGGCACGCTGCTTCCTTTGCCTTCTTGCGTGCTACTTTCTCCTCGTTCTCTGGTGCATGTTGCTTCCTTTGGTCCATCTAGCTGCCTTGTTTGTTGTGTTGAACCTTAAAATTTCGTGCTCCAACATACACTCCTCTACAGATTCCAAACAAGCATTAGGAGCCAATCTCCATGGATTATATGTCAGGCCTGCCCTCAATCAAGCATGGTAATGATTATGTAATCATGGTTGTTGATCAATTCTCAATATATCCATTTTGGCACCCTGCAAGAAGATTATCATGACAAAAGTCATTGGTAAGATCTTCTTTGTGTGTGTTTGGGTTCATTTTAGGTTACCCTATACAATCCTTTCAGATAGGGATAACAACTTCATCGATACTTTCTGGTCCAACTTGTGGTTAATGATAGAAACTGAGTTGACCAATTTGACTACCTTCTTAGACCAGTGGACAGACAAAGGTAGTCAATAGGATGATTGTGCATATCCTCATAATGTATAACTCTGAACATCCATGTACATGGAATTAAATCCTTCCTTGTGTTGATCATATCTACAGTAGAGCCCTTCATAGTTCTATTGGCCATGACCCTTATTAGGTGTGCTTGAGGTTGCAACCACTCTCTGTAATTAGCATAGCTCTACCTATTGCATGTACATAATAAGAGTCCTCCCATGCTCATATCGAGGTAGACAAAGCAACCATATTTGTTGAATAGATCCAACACATCAAACAACAAGTTCATGATATTTTGTAGAAAGCTAATGGCAAGTACACATAGTGACATGATCAATAACGAGTTCCACAAAAATTTTAGGTTGGTGACAAGGTATGGTTGCACTTGCAAAAAAGACAAGTCACAACTCCCCATGGGAAGCTTAGACCACTCCAATATGGGCCTTACAACATCACCAAAGTCGTGCAATCACTAAACCTGCAGTCAAGATGCAGGGTTTGTACACTCCTCTACCTATTCCATGGATTATATGTTAGGCCTACCCTCAACCAAGCATGGTAATGATTATGTATTTGTGGTTGTTGATCAATTTTCAATATATCCATTTTAGCACCCTACATGAAGATCAGTATCATGGAAAAAGTTGTTGCTAAGCTCTTCTTTGTGTGTGTTTGGGTTCATTTTGGGTTACTCAGACAATCATTTTAGATAGGGATAGTAGGTTCCTCGGTACTTTCTAGTCTAGCCTATGGTTTATGATGGAAACCAAGTTGACTAAATCGACTACCTTCTTAGACTAGTGGATAGAGAAAGGTAGTGAATAAGATGATTGTGCATATCCTCGTAATGTATAACTCAAAGCATCCATGCACATGGAATGAAATCCTTTCTTGTGTTAAGCATAGCTACAATAGAGATCTTCATAGTTATATTGGCCACGACCTTTGTTAGGCATGCCCGAGGTTGCAACCATTGTTTGTAATTGACATAGCTATGCCTATTGCATGCACACATGAAGTGTCCTCCCATGCTCGTATCGAGGTAGATAAAGCAACCAAATTTGTTGAATAAATCCAGCACATCCAACAACAAGTTCAAGATATTTTGTACAAAGCCAATGCCAAGTATGAGTAATGACATGATCAACATTGAGTTCCATCGAATCTTTTGGTTGGTGACAAGGTATGGTTGCAATTGCAAAAAATGAAAGCCACAAATCCCCATAGGAAGCTTAGAACACTCCAATATGGACCTTACAACATCACCAAAGTCGTGGGTGATAATGCTTTTGATTTTAGTATTCCAACTTTCATTGACTTACACCTTATATTTAATATGGAGCAACTTCTACCATATTTTCCACCTCTACTGGACACCTCGTAGATGGTTGAGCTCCTAGACCTTGTAAAATTCAACCCTAACTACATTGAATAGGCCCAAAGTCGACTGAATCATGGACACTAATAAAAAGGGCACTTGTTAATAGGAAATACAACTCTATTGGGTTGTTAACACAAGGCAACTTGTTCACTAGGGCAAGTGGTTCACCAGGAGTCATATTCAATAGAAGTTTCCCCATGTGATGGAGGAACTTGACGCAATGTAGACCATTTCTTCTTAAGGGGGGATCCCTAATCTAGGTGGATACGGGTGGCACTCACATCTACCACTGACTTAGAAATAGTCCTGCTCCTTGCCAATTCTATGACAATTTTGCATGTCTTGAACTTCCAACGCATTTTTTGGGCACTTTCCATGCATTTTTGGAAATTGACATGACTTGCCAATTATTTTTTCCAAGATGACCAAACACATAGATCTTGGAATAAGCTTTGTATGGTCCAATAAATGCCCCAAAATAGAGGGTGTATGAAAAAGTTGTGATCCCAAGAAGTTGACATATCAACTAGGCTCCTTAGGGCCCTTGTCCCTTTTTCCCCTCGTATCCTTGGGTTAAGGTTTTAGATTTGACGTCAAAAGGCAATTTCAACCTCTTCTAATGGGATTTTTGGTGATTGAGCGTAGCCAACACATCTCTTTTAATAGATAAGCTACCACTATTCTAACCAAATTGTATTGCTTTTCTTATTACAATGTTTTCACTGTTTCGTTCATTAATAAAGTTTGGGTTTCACTGTATCACTATGTTATTTGCAGTATCTATGTGTTATTTCACATGTTGCTATCTTCGTCTTGTTCTCAACGTAATATGAATTAATGTTAGAAAAGTGTGGTCTAGTACCACATTAGAAAATAAAGAGGGAAAGGACCAATTATGGCCATCTATTGTCGTATGAGCATGCACCATTCACATAAGCAAAGTAGGAGAAAATATAAGAAACAAGTAGGTATTACCAATGGTTTTAGAGTTCCATGGCCTCGATTTTCTAAGGGGAGACTTAAGAATCTAACTAAAATTGGTATTTTGTCAAATATTCTTTGTGTAGGTTGAAACATGAGTGCCATGGCTTCATAGAGAGGTTCACACACCCCATGAACCAAGGCCCACTCCCAACAACTTATGCTTGGTCTCTCTCGATAACAAACTCAATGGTGAAGAAACCTTTGGCATTTTGATGGATAAACATTGTATCCTCTAGGAAAGATCCCCAAGTATGCTTTATGTAAGTCTAGAGCCTCTTTATCGAGGGCTATTGACCATTATACCTACAAAATTATGCCATGTGTCAAAAAATACTTCACTTCTACATCGACCCACATTAGATTAGGGCTCAAGACTAACATTGTTGCAATTTTTATGGATGAAAGGACATGCTAGGGACCTCTCAAACATTGGAGAAGAGTTGGGTCAAACTAGGATGGGAATGGATTTGTTATTGTTTTGAATTTTCTCTAACTGAGGGGGGTATTGTTCAACAACGGTGATAAACTTGTGACGACCCCTTTTCATTGGAACTTTGTGATTGTGAAATGAGGAGCTTGACTCTTTTTTCATAGTGCCTAATTGAAAATGAAGCATTGGCTACAAAGTTACATCCCTCAGAGCATTATAATCATCTAACCCATAACATTTTTCTAACTATTTATTGTTCGACAACACATGTATTCCAACATATGTTGAACACCTTTAGTAACCACTCACACAACTAGATCAAAGATCAACACACTAATGTTTTTACGTGGTAAAATCCCTATGGGGAAACATCCACAACCCTAGCGGACATGGCCACTTGAGGCAATTTATTCATGCAAAAGAAAATAGTTTACAAGAGAGTTTCTCGCAACCGATCATCGACAAATGACCCTCCATGCTCTTTAAATAGAGATCAAGGACCAATCAGGTGTCAAGCCATGGATCAATGTAGCCATTAAGATCGAGGAGAATATGAGTCATCGAATCATTTTATGTCAGGAACATATCATGATCGTCATATTACAAATGCATAATAAAGAAACACACTTTAACCTAACGACACATTAGACCAAGTTGATATTAACTAACTCCTAAGTGTTTAAATATCCTAACATCCTCCCTTAAGAACAACTTGGGATAGGATTGAATGATTTACAAAGGTGACACAATAAGAGAAGGAAGGAGGCATTAGAGCCTATCCCCCCTTAATGACAACTTCTTGAACTCCTATCATAGATCGAAGTTTGGAAAACTTTACTTATGTAAGAGACTTTGTGAAAATGTCTACAACTTGAACTTTTGTAGGGTAACAAAGCACTTCAATAACTTTATCATGAATGAGCTTTCTAACGAAGTGCATGTGTAGCTCGATGTGTTTGATGTGTTGATGTTGAACTGAATATTAAGCGAGCTTGATGGCACTCTGATTGTCACACCAAAGGGTGGTTGGATGCTACTGCTAGAATCCAAACTTTGAAAGGATTTGTCGAAGCCATAAGGCTTCCTAACTTGCATTAACCATTTCTTAATACTCTCCTTCCGCTGAATAAAGAACAATATCATGTTGTTTCTTACAAGTCCAAGTGATAGGTCTAGAACAAAGGTTGAAAACATAACCTGCAATAAACTTTCGATCATTAGGGTTGCCGACCCAATCTGAAACAATGAAACCAACCAACAAGGGAGTCCCCCCTGAACTGTAATGTATTCCAAACTGAACTGTATCTCGGACATACCAAAGTATCCTTTTAGAAACTTTCTAATGGTGTTCATGGGGTGTTTTCATATACCAAACAACAAGACCAACAAGAAAGGAAATACCAAGACAGGTATGAGTCAAATATAAGAGGCTACCAATTAACTGACGGTACAAGGTGGCATCGACTTCACGAGAAGTGCAAGTGGTAACAAGTTTGAATCCAAACTGGAAGGGAGAAGGGGTTGGTTTAGAATCATCTAGGTGAAAGTGACGAAGAAGGTCACAAACATATTTGGATTGGGAAAGAAATATTCCTTCCTTGGTTTGCAATACTTGGAGGCCAAGGAAATAATTCAAATAGCCTAAGTCTCTCATTTCAAAATTAGTTTTAAGGCTGGTTTTCACATGGATTAAAAGTTTAGGGTCACTACTGGTCAGGATAAGGTCATCAATACAAAGAACAAGAATTATGAGATGGATTCCTACTTCCTTGGTATAGACATTAGGGTCATAATGACATCTAGAAAAGTCGACGTCAAGAAGAAAGCTAACCATTTTGGCATACCAAGCTTGAGGAGATTACTTAAGACCATAAAGAGATTTCTTAAGGGGACAAACAAGACTGGAGTCATTCTAGACATAACTAGGAGGTTGTTCCATGTAGATTTCTTCTTACAAATCCCATGTAAGAAGGTGGATTTAACATCCATTTGATGTACCTCCCATTTATGTGAAGAAACAAGGGCGAGAACAAGGTAAATGGAATTCATTTTGGATACGAGGGAAAATGTTTCATTATAGTTAATGCCTTCAACTCCAGAGAACCCTTTGGCAAGTAATCATACCTTGTGTATTTCAATACTTCCATCCGATGCATACTTAGTTATGTACACCCATTTACATCAGACAAGTTTTCTTCCTTTCAGAAGAGGTACAAGATCCCAAGTATCGTTCGCCATTAAATAACGATACTTTTCATTCATTGTTGTGTCCCAATCTGGATGACCTTAAGCTTTTGCAAATGTTTCTGGATCACAAGTCTCTGAAACTTGAGACAAAAGACAAGAGTCTTGTTGGAACTGTGAACGTGTCCGATGTTGATCTAAAGGATGAATGACAAGATCACCAATTGCTTCTCGTGCTGAACAGGCCCATTTGGGAAGTGGTGGTACTAGTGTAGGTTCACGTTCAATGGACTCATCTAGAGGAAGGTGAGAAAGCAGAGGTGGATTTTCATCTTCACCGTCATCATCTGAAGAAGAAGAAACCATAATAGGAACAAAAGATGCCACAAACACTCAAGATGGCTTGTAGGCCGAAGAGGACACAAACATAGAATTAGGCTAGCATGCCAAGATATTTTCATCAAATTTAACATCTCTTCAACGTTTACCAACGAAGAGTAGCTTCTGATGGATTACAAAAACCTTCTCCATGATCTAAATCTCCTCCTTAACAATGACAATAAAATTCATATCGTCCATTCTAAAGGTGAACATTTTGTTGGTCAAGGACTTCACAAATATATGAAAACCCCTCTCCAAAGCAAAAGTGACTTTCATGAATTTTGCCAAATAGTTGGTTGACAACCTTTTGATGTGAACCATTAATCTTGTTGACTAAAAAACCCTTGATTTGTTGGCTTCCTATAGTGTTTCCATAAATTCACGCCTTCATGATTCACCTTTAGTGTTCAAAACCCCTCACATGGACTAATAAATCTTCCATGGTGCATATGCAAGTCTTGGCCTTAAAATACAACAATGTGGAATTGGAAGTTTTGTAAAGTCTAACCAAAATATGCACGTAGGGCCAAGCTGATCATGGTGCCATGAAAGAAATATAAAGGTGTAAGGAAACCGACATCCATCAAGGTGCCCTATTTGTGCTCCCCATTGTTCTACATGATAAGTAATACACGTTGTCATGTTCATTACATTGCATTCCTCTTACTATATTACACTCTATACCTTAATTACCAACCAAACATTAAAAATTGAAGAAGCAAATCAACCCAGTAGACCCTCAACTACAACCTCATTCATATTTTGATATGTCATTTAACTTCAGGGCATGACATTCCTCACAATCATATGTTTAAAATAAGAATATGATTTCCATATAGAGCTAAACCCACACCCATTTTTTCACCTTAATTTAAAAAAATTAATAATAATAATAATAATAAACAATAACAATAAATAGATGCCAACATGTTATGGTTTGGGTGGTATGTTAAGCCAAGTTTTCTTTCTGGGCAAGTGGATAAACTGTGATCAAGGGTACTATTTGGTCTCATGTATGGGATTAAGCTCAAATGCTATTAGAAAGCACATGACACCACTATAAGTAACCTCAACGACGACCATAAGATATACTAGCTTTCTTGCACATACTATCTAGGCTGAAACCATATTTTGGTCTTGGAGTATGACTTAAACTGCTTTTGATTGGCTAAGAGTTCGTCTTCCTCGGACAAAAAGAAATAGGTTAGTGACCCAAGAGTTAGAGGCATCTAGCATGAGTGGAATTCTGCCACCTTACATACCACCAGTGAGTTACTTCAGGTGGATAGATTTTGTCTACTCACGATGATGCAGTTGCACATTGGGTTCTTGAGATTGTATCAATAAAGGCTAGGTCAATAATCCTGAGTATTGTAGGCATTTTTTTGCTTTGTAAAAAACTATAGAGCCATTTTTTATTAGCACACAATGATGTAGCTTCATGTTGGGGTCTTCATATTGTATCAAAAGAGGCTAGGCTGTTAGCCTTCATTATTGTAATTTTTTTCCAACTTTAAACAAAAAAAGTGTTAAGCCACCCATGATATTTCAATTATTCTAAAGATACATTATACAAATGCTATCTATCTCGCAAATTTCTTACCTAAAACTTTAAATTCTTTTGAAGGCGGCAAAACTTATCTTAACCCAGTTGTCATTCAACAACAAAGACAACCATCACTGGCTATTATCTGCAAATGCAGGTCGACTCATTATCATATTGAAGGAAAATCACTATGCTTGAAATGGCCCGCCAGTGGTTCGTAAGGGGGTAGACTTTCACTCCTGCCAAATGCCTTGGGTCTTGGGCCATTACATGTTTCCTTACGTTCGAGGAAGACAAGCTCTTACCCAATCAAAAGCTATTTTAGGTCTTACTCCAAGACCAAAAGGCGTTTTCAACCTACATAATATCTACAAGAAAGCAATTGTCCCTTGTGGTCACTGCTAAGGCTACCTCTAGTGAGGTCATGTGCTTTCTGGTAGCATCTAGCTTTAGTCATATACATGAAACCATATACTACCCTTGGTTGCAATACATTCTCTTGCCCCGAGGGTTAAAACTTTAAAGTCATCGATAAAGTAAATAACGATCATAACATTTGTAAAGTTTTAAATAAAATACATATTTTGTTAAAAGGAAAAATTTACAGGAAAACTTAAATGACATTTCCCACATTCATTGATAATATTCTTAATACACCCGTAAATATATCTTAGTGTACCTTATTCAAGAGAATTTAAACCCGATAATTATTCATATAAAACTATCAAATACCTAGTAACAATGACAACAACTAATTAAACTAATCCCTTAAACTCAAATAAAATATATATTACAAAATTGAAAATAAAAAATCTACTTAACATATTCCTAACATTATCCATGCCTTGCTTTAGTTTTACATAATCATTAAATTCAAAGTACTGTACTTACTCATGTAGGTCAAAATTGGAAGGGTATCATGGGATATGGACTATGACTACCAACCTACTCCAAATTTCAAATCCATGCTCCATAGTTCCTTTGTGGGTGGGGTACAAATCCTACCCACTATGCGACTTGCCTCCGCGCCAGACAAACAAACACGAGGAGCAAAGCTTTTATTCCTTTAAATAAACATTTATTTGTAAACTAAGTATTTATATTTATTTATTACTTTCAATAAACATTTACAAATAAATGAATATTTGTTAATGGATTGGGTCTATTCGAGTTTAGCTAGCTGCCATCGTAGATGGATATATATTTTTAAAATCTATTAAGAATATATAGTTTTTAGATGTGTATTTGTGTATATTTTAAGTCATACTACATATTATTTCAAAGATGAAAGTGTGCATTTGTAAATATTTGTGTTATCAAAGTTGTTAGTAATTTAAAATCAAAGAGTATTTATTTTATGAAATTTGTTTAAATCTTGTTGAATGAGATATGTATTTTGTGTGTTGTTAAGATTGTTGGGTTTTATGACTAATATGTATTAGTTTTGCTAAATTCATCTATGACTTGTACCTAGCCTTATTCATTAAGATACACTTTTGTGCATTGTGAAGGTCGTTGAGACTTCATGATCAAGGGGAATGCATTCCATGAAATTTGTCTATGATTTGTCCATTAAGATACATATCTATGCATTGTCAAGATTGTTGGGGTTTCATGATTGATGAATATCTGTTCCACCAAATTTGTCGAGGGTCTACACTTAGCCTTGTCGAGATACGACTCAGTTTGTTTTCAAGGTTGTTGGGATTTCAAGATCGAGGGGTATGTACCTCTAAAATTCACTAAAGACTTGCTCACTATGACACTCTTTTGTGTGTCATTAAGGTCACTGCGGTTTTGTGGCCAAAGGGTATCTATTTTACTAAATTCCCACGGGACTTGCACTCAACATTGTTCATTGAGATACACATCCGTGTCTCATGTTAATGTTGGGTCTTCATAATTGAGGAGTATCTATTATGTGAAATTCACCTAAGACTTCTCCATCGAGATACACATTCATGTGTCATCAAGGTCATTAGGGTTTTCATGACTAAGAGATATTTATTTTGCCAAATTTACCCAAGACTTGTGCTTGGCCTTGTATGTTGAGATACACATTTATATGCCATCACAATTGCCAGAGCTTTACAATCGTGGGACTTCTATTACATGAAATTAACCTATAAGTCATATATTTAGATATGCATTCGTGCATTATTAATATCATTGCGGGTTTTCTTTCTTTCTAGGTAACATATCCTAGGGAAAACCCCGAAGCATTTCCCCTCATTTTGAGGATGGTACCTAGGGTAAACTCTAGATTCTTCAGGGCATAAGGCTAGGTAAACAATAAGGCTCGACATTGTTACAACAATATATGAGTTAAGAGCTCAACATGTCACTTGAGGTAATAAAACCTAGGTGGTGAGGATAACACTCCTCCTCTCAAGTACTCGTACTAGACCTCATTAACAAGGTCATCAAGGCTTTGTGATTGAAGGGTATCTTTTTTTCCAAATTCACCGAGTCTTGCACTTGACATTGCATGTTGAACTACACATTTGTGCATTGTAAAGGTCGTTGAGACTTCACAACCAAAAGGTATCTATTCCATTTGCCTAAAACTTATCCACACAAATATGCATATGTTTGTTGTTAAGGCCAATAAGGCCTCATAACCTATCCATTTTGTTAAACTCACTTTGCAATTGGCCTCATTGCAAATTTCCCTAAAACTTATTCGTTTTAATTCTCGAATTTATATGTTAAAATATACATTCATTAAAACTTCACGATAAAATGATATATATTTTGTCAAATTCATCTTAAACTTAAACATATTCTCATTTATTAAAATATACATTTATACATTATTATTCTCGAATTTATATGTTAAAATATACATTCATTAAAACTTCACGATAAAATGATATATATTTTGTCAAATTCATCTTAAACTTAAACATATTCTCATTTATTAAAATATACATTTATACATTATTAAAATAAAATAGTTGAAACTTTACAACAAAGAAATATATATTTCGCCAAATTCACCTAAAAAAAAATTACATCGAATGTGTATATCCGTCATCAAAGTCATTCAAACTTCCAACAAACTTTAATGCACCAAGACTTTTCTTGATCACATAATGAGATCAAAACATGCCTTTAAAGATGTTAAAATCCAAACAACCACAACCATCTTGACCAAAAAATTTCATTAAACATGAAAAAATATGAGAAAAGACAAGATAGAGCCCAGCTAATAAAAGTAATTAAAATAAATTAACCACACTTAGCGATTTGTCCGAAGTGACCCGCTAACCGCAGGAGACCACCAACGTTGACTATGACAAATAGCTTAGCTAAGCTTACCTTATCGATGAGCTCATCATCATACATCCATGTCATTGTTTTTCGTCCTTAGATTCAGCCTCCTACTACCGCTAAATCTGGTGGATAAATGAAGGAACTCGCCGCCAAATTAGGGGGTTATCATTATTCTATATACAAAGGAACGTTAAAGGCGGCCTGCAAAAGCCCCGATCTCCTTCTTCTCATTATTCGTATGCTCGTATGCACACTACCGCCGTTGGATTCGAACCTTCGACCTGATTTCTTTCGTCTGTGCGGCGTTAGGGCTTCAGAGGAGAGGAACAGGGTTTTAGCGCGGATTTTTGTGGGGGGAGAAAAAGAGTGTCCAGGTTTTCGAGATGTTGGACTGTACTCATGGCTTCGAACCGGTGGCATCCGACGGAATCGTTGGCGCCACTTACAGCTGAACGCCGCCGTGACGTAAGGGTGATGCCATGGCATTTGTTGTTTTGTATTTCCGTTGTTGATTCAAGTAATGGTTTTGTTAAGTTGAGAGCTCTAATTTTTAGTTTTCAGATTATTTTTTGGTAAACTATCTCTCCGAAAATCGTGGCTTTGTTATTTTATGGCTGTAATTGGCTGTCTTTAGTTTAAATCATTATGCTAAGGTGGAAGCTTTCGTAGTTATTCTTAATTTTCAGTTTATTTGCTGTCGAGTACTTTAAAAATGCCGTGGCGTTGGTCTCCTAGGGCTTTTAATTACTGTCTGAACATTTCATATTCATATTAGTCTTTTAACGATTTTGTAAATCTTGAACCTTTAGAGGTTCTTTGAAGCAATACGAAAAATTCTGGTTAAACATCTTGAAAACATGCAGCTTTGTAAATGCAGGGCCTAGAAACAATTTGTTTTCTTAAATCAGTGCAAATTTTTTTGATGGATGCTGCTGGTCAACACGAACACAGGCACGTGGACTTGTGAAAGCAATCCTTTGGCTAAGCTGCCATAACTGGGGTATGTATTCGGCCAAATTTGCCCAGGACTTGTACCAGAGCTGTCGCAAGTACTGTTGTACAACAAGCACGAGCACAAACACAAACATGTCTTAGGTGAGACTTGAATCCTGGTGGGAATTTTAACAATCCCCTGCTTTGACTAACCCCAACCTAGCCAGTCACCGTTGACAAACTGCAATTTTTTTTGTATTTGTATCATACACGCGCTGAAATCCTTTTTTTCTAATTGTTCTAAAAGCAAAAAAGAAGTACAAACATTACAAGCAGATATGAACTAAAGATCGGTAGCACATAGACACACAGTCTACAGCCCTCGCAAGAAGTTCTACAAACTGCTTGTTAGAAAACTAAAAAAGAAGCCTGGCGGCATCATTATCTTTTTGTACTCTGCCCAGGGGTTTGAGTGGAAAGTCATCGAAGTCTTAATGTATTTAACCTAAGTAGTTTTGTACCGTGTAGGTAGTCAAGAAGCTTTCAAACATTTACAAGTAGGTAAAAATCACTGTTTGTTGACACTTCAGGTAACATTGGCGACAGAATTGGACTAGATAAGTTAGGGCAAATACCCAAGTTGTTTACTTTGAACTAAAATTTGGCACCAGTGTGGCATTAAAGTCATCACTCAGCTCTTCCTATTTTGTCTGCTAATGTTGGGGGGGGAGGTCCTTGTTGCTAGTTAAATTAAATTAAACTGGCCTACTAGGGGCGAATGCTCAAGTCAGTTACTCTGAACTAAAATTTGGTGGTTGTCTGTTCTGTTGTTACTATTTTGTGTGCAAAACATAGGGTGGATTCTCTGAGCTTGTTAAATTAACTTAAAACTCGGTGACATATAGGTATATCGAAGTTGGTTATCTTGACCTAAATTTTGCTACTAGTGTAGTTCTAGAGTTATTGCTATTTTAGGATGGATTATCAGATCTGGTTAAACTTAATGAATTCTCAGTGCCAGGGCAGCATCTGACTTAGTTCGGCCATGACTGATCCACGACTGCAAATTACAGTTGTGTATTTTTATAGTTTTTGTTATATCCAAATTGTGCACTTATTTGTTGCTTTAGTTGTTTGGCATTAATTCCATCTTGACTTCAATGTTTCCTGCTTGATTGTTTTACACTAGTTTCTGCAATGATGCGATTCTCCAGTAATTTCATTCTTCCATACTTTTCTGGCAGCACTAAGTTCTATGTGTACAATATTTACAGTTTGCAGTTCTGGCTGGAAAACAGTAAATGCTATCAGGATTGGGATATAGAAACATGTTAACTATTGATTGAAGCCAGTGTAGTTAGTCCCATTTGGATCATATTATTGCACACAGTATTGAAACAGTCCCTACTGCTCTGAATAACTGCGGCGGTCATAAGAAAAGTTGGTTCTCAGGGCCAAACGTTCATCACACTCACAAAAGCAAGTTTTTTTTTTTTTTAAATCTAATTTGTAATTTTTGGATCGATATTTGAGTTGTTAAATTTTCTCATCTTGTGGCCATAATGTTCATCTATTCTCGATATATGAAATTATGTTTGCTGTATCTGGTTCTGGAAATACAAGCTTATATTGCACTATCTGGCATAAGATTTGAACCCAGTTTGGGCTGCATTTATGGAACACAATGCCCCCTTACTGTGGTGTTTTGGGACAAATTAGCATTTGGCATAGTAAGATTTGGGGTTATACCGGTTGTAGATTTTCAATGACATGGATGGCTATTGATTTTATTTCAAGATAAACAGCTATCAGGAATCCACTTCACTAGATACCTTTTATCTGAACATCACAGAAGCCCTGTCCACTGCCTTTTGTAGACGGTTTTGTATCTGATATTCACAGCAGTGCTCTTTTGTATGAGCTCATGTTTGTTTCCTCTACTAGTCTCTGTGCTTTATAAGTTATTACTATATTGCTTATTTTAAATTCATTTCTTTCTTGGCCCTTGCAATCTTTGTTTTTACCATTATTTAATTCCCAGTTTGATTCTGGGAGAAAATGTGTCTGGAAAAGAGCATAGTTAGTGTGATGACTGGAAATACAGCATTAGAACAGTAGACTCCACCTCATAGGAAGTTGTAAGAACTTTCGTCTTTTCGTCACCCTGTTTCCTTGTTGCTTTTTCCAATAGTTTTTCTATCTGACCTGGCCATTTTCTGCTTTTTCATTAGGAACACTTATTTAATTCTAGTTTCTTGGTTTCACTTCAACATTTACAAAGAAAATAAGGATACTTGTATAAGGGGTTCAGATCGATTATGCTTGTGAATAAATTGCATTTTAACTTGGACAAAATAGTTTCAAATCTGCCAAGATGGTTAAGTCCTCGTCCATTCTAGAGGTACTTCAATCTTGTGCTGTCTAGCATCTCTTGGAAAATGTTGTGCACTTCTGTAGCTATTGATATGGCAAGGATTCTTCAATCCTTTTCTTTTATTGCTGGCCATATATATTATGTTATTTTGGTTACCTAGAACAATTTCTATCTACATTGAAGATATACCCTGTTGTCTAGTGTGGGTGGGTGAGTCCATGGACGTGAACCCGTTTTTCTTCCTCTTGCTTTTTTTCTCTGGGAACTATATTGTGTGCATCTCGTCTGATAATTTTTTCTAGATTCCATCTATTGTAGTAGCAAAACACACTGGATTGTTTTTCAAATATTTCTATATACAGAGGATGAGCAGCTGACTATGTGTATTTTCTTGCATTTTATCTGGTAGGCTCTTTAATATTGACTCTTAGTTCTTAGTAAAATCTTTCATTCAGCTACTCACTCTTACAGGGAGAATTCTACTTGTTTGTATGGACTGAAGGTCAACAGAGTAGGAGAACTGGAACTGTTTTATAAAACAAGTTTGAAAGACAAAGTTTTAGTATCGAAATTAGACATTCCTGTACTGGGAGTCAATACTAGATTTCACTGGAAAAAGGAAAAATTGTGATCATAAAGAAATGCCAAGAATATCAATACATTGCATAGCTGGCGATAGAGTGGAAGACTATATCTGAAAAGGTAGTTCAATGATCTAAAAAATTCAGAAATATTTACATGAGTTTAGAACACACGTTGATTTGGACAAGAAATCATAGTAATGTGGTATGAATGTCATGAGATTCATTGGACTAAAAAGCACAGGAAAGTACATGGGACAAATTTTTGCATGAGAGTAATTATGCTAATATAATCATGGTCCCATATAACCGCACACTAATGTTCTTGCTGTAGGTTGTATGAGGCTCTCCTATAAACCCAATCTCATGTTGAGTTATATGAGGCTCCCCTATTTTCACATTGGAAGCAGAATTGGAATGGAAATATTGAGCTAAATGACATGTCCTACTTGTAACTGTAAAATAATCATTGGTGGCAACCCATCAAAATAGGAGCAACAATGGTATATACTATGTTATCAGTAGTGGAGCAGGTGATCCAAAGAATGTTGTTCAAAGTGATAAAAAATAATAGGCAAATATTTGGCTATACATGTTGGTATTCATGGTGCTTTTCAAAGCAATATTTAAATGAGTGTTGACCATGTTGGAGAATTGGGGAATGATTAACTGATGGTTGCTTGATGGACCGTGGGATAAGCATTTAAAGAAAACTGCAGACAGATCAACAGGTGATATGGATTGGAACTCCATTTTTTGTCTTTCAAAATTCACAACTATATGGTGCAATTGATAGAAAGACAAGTGGCTGAAGACAACTGGAAGCTTGATGGGAAGGAATTTAATCACCATACTGCTGATCATGAACAGGTTGTGTACCTTACAAACACTAAAGCGATTGGGGTTGGTAACATATCTTGTTCAACCATTTCTTTTCATGTAGATTTGTGGCAGGAAACATTGCAGTTTTTTATGCAATTGCATAATTTTCTGGGAGGTTTAAAAGCACCGTAGTTTTCCTGTATATACACTATATATACCATTTGGTTCTTCGGGGCACTCATTTCAGTTAGTTAATTTCATTGAAATCTTCCAGCTATTCTTTAGTCCGCCATGGAGATTTATGTCCATTTAACCCACTCTTAGGGAGGACCAGTGGTTTTGGGTGTCAGGTAGAAACATTCCAAAATTCCTGTTAGTCGCATCATCTTTGCAGAAAACAATCACGGTCATAAATTTATTTCTGTAATGCATCTTTTGTAACTTAAGTACTGAGTATAATGATCACAAATGCATTCAAGTAGGAGTATAGTTTTATTCAACCAAATCTAATATCAAGGTGTAACAGTTAGGTCCTGTATGGAACAGATGTTGGTATTCTATACATTTCTTTGTGATGGCTGCATACTCAGAAGTTCTATTGGAGATCTCTATATGCTTCTTGCCTTGTTTGGAGTTACCATACCTTCACCATTTGCAGATTGTCAAATACCAGTAGTAAGCTCCATGGGCAGATTTAATCAAATGTCGATGTCAATTTTAAAGAATATAATACTTTGATTTTCCAAGAAAAAGAGTTTTTCAATATTTCAAGAAGAAATTAAAATATACACAGAAAGGTGCCTTTCTGGCACTCGCAGAGGACTAAGTCTCTTCTGCTGCTTTATCAGTACTAACCAAAAATGTCTCTCTTTAAATGTCCTATTAATTAAGTCTTCCATTAGCCAGGCCTAAATACAAAAAAACAGAACTTTGAAACATTCCATCAGGGAGTTTCCAGCAGTCAGCTACATATATAGACCATAAACTCTTCCATGCAAGAAGTTTTCATCCACATCTCTGTAGTTAATCGAAAAGGGAAAGAACCTTGACTGGGAGTGAACCTCCCTCACCCTCTTCAGCTATACTCAGCACACCCTCCTGTAATAATAGAGCTTTTATGGAAAACTCGTTGGCTTTCTTATTCAGTTCTCTGAAAACATGCCGGAAATAAACATTTACAAATTGAATCCCTACCTTTCTAGTTCTGTCCGTGACTGGGTAGCAGTAGTAAGTTTTCCATCTTATATTTTCCATTTGCCCACTCTATAATAAGCTTGTAGTCGCCCATTATCTGAAGAATTGTGAGACCTCTTTCTGAAGCAATTTCTAACAGCAGACATAGAGCATATAGTTCAGCCCTATCATTTGCTCCTTCTCCAACAGCTGATTTAAAAGATATACAATGGTTTTCTTTTAAGTATAAAATTTGTCCCCCTCCACAAACACCTGGAGTCCCTTGGCATGCTCCATCAAAATTTGTCAATATCAAGAGATTTCAGAATTCTAGTACTCTTTATTTTTAGGTTTCCATGTTCCTACATAAGCATATCTAATTCCATCACTGATCTGCATAGATGGAATCTCCTTACTTTGGAAGATCATTTCATTTCTTGCAACCATAGGGCCCATGCAACAGTGTAAGGCAAGTCCTTGTGCTCTGATACTGCTTTCTGCTTATGCCATCCTTCAGAACAATCAGAAACAGTCTCCCCTTCCCATATGTGAGTTTCCGAGCATCATACCAGACTTCTTTTGTGTAAGTGCAGTGTACTAATAGATAATAGTTTCATGACCTTTTTTTTACATAGAATACACCTTCTGGGACCCTGCCATGTCCTCTTGTTACATTTGTCCCAGGATAGTACTTTCCTAGATAATGCCAGCCATAGGAATATCCTGTTTTTTAAGGGACCTTTTAACTTCCATAAAGATTTCCACCATCACTTCTTTAACTCCTCTTTATTCTCTTCCTTCCTGGCCTCATAATCTAGGTTTTTTTTGTATCTTCCACAAACTTTATTTTTTTACCAAATGATTTCATCTTCCTCTTCATTAATTTTTATAGCAGTGTGTTTATGGCTGGAAATAAATTGTTGCCGATCTTTTGCCTTACATCCTTGAAGCTTGAGCTGATTAGCTGATTTCCATCCTTGATTCCATATGGAGCTAAACCTTCGATCTGCCGCCATATGCTATACTATAAATCTCAAGGTTAGAAAGTGCATTTTTTAAAGGTTCATATAGCATAAAATTGCCTGTATAACCCATTTATGGGTCCTTGCCAATTCTCTCTCTCTCTATCTCCTTTCCTTGCCTTCCAAACTGGTCTTTTCCTTGGCAGTGGAAAAACTTACACTAATGCCTTCCAGATGACTGCAGCCCCTCCATACACCTTCACTTTACTTCACTTCTAATCAATCCTCCATTGACCTAGGAGTTATATACTTTGCAGTCATCACCTTTCCCCATAAACCTTCGTTTCACTCCTCCAAAGACTTTTCGTAGCCAATCCTTGTCGAAACAGATGGATATTTTTAAACCCCATCCTCCTGCCACTTTTGGCTTTGCAAGATTTTTCGACTTAACCAAGGGTGTGCCTTTCTTTTCTCTTTTCCCTGTCCATAGGAAGATAAAGTTCTTGTTCTTAATTTTTTCCAACATTCCTTTTGGAATGTAAGCTAAAGAATGCCAATAAGTAGGGATCCCCTACAAAACTGATTTGACCAAGGTCCATCTACCTCCCTTAGATAACCACTTGTAGCACCAATTAGTCACCCTCCCTTAAATTTTTTCACAGAGACAATTCCAATCCTTAAATTTGTAGTCATTAAGTTTAAGGTAAAACCCAATATATTCTAACCCTTTATCAAAGGCTTGAAAGAACTGTTTTTCTAAATTCTCTTCTAGGCCATTGAATAAAATTGAGGATTTGTGGATGTTCACTTCCATCCCCGTTTCTTTGCTAAAAGAATTCCTTGTATCTTTGTGCTTCCCTTATGGATCCTATGCCAAATAGAATAACATCATCTACAAATAATAAATGGGACAAAGAAAGATAATTCCTGATATCAATGCCATTATAGTGCCTTCCCTTTTAGATGCTGTTACCATCCCACTTAAACCTTCAACAACCAATAAGAATAGAAAGGGAGACATAGGGCAGCCCTACCTAAGACCTGCAGTAGGAAAGAAAATCCTGGATGCTGAACCATTTAACAATATTGCAAAAGAAGCTATGGAAAGGCACCCCAGTATCCAATTTACTATTTGAATTCTCATCTCAATATGTATCAACATTAGCTTAAGATATAACCAACTTACCTTATCATAAGCCTTGGCCAAATCTAATTTCATCACCATAGCTGGAAGTGTTTTCACTTTTACTGTGTGTAAACTTTCTTGTGTTATTCATACCGCATGATGAATTTGCCTATTGTGAAGAAGTCCACACTGCTCTTCTGAGATAAAGTCAGGACAAATTCTTTTAAATCTATTGGCTAGGATCTTTGCTTTAATTTTGTACACAAAATTGCACAATGAGATAGGCCTATAATCATCAAAGGTTTTTGTATTATTTTTCTTTGGAATCAAGGCTATAAATGTCACATTCAGAGCACTCAATACTTTCCTTGAAACTCTAGATTCTTCTATCACTCGTAGTAGCTCCTCCTTTAGGAAATTATAGAAACCCAAATAGAATTCTGCTATCTAGCCATCTGGCTTTGGTCTCTTTGCCCTTTTAAAAGATTGTAAAATTGATTTAAGTTCCTCTTTGGTTACTTCTGCTTCAAGATCTTCATTTCTTTATCCTTCAATCAACCTTGGAAATAAAGAGGCTACTTTTAGAATCTCTGCTATTTTAGCCCTAGGGGGTTCTTAGAATAAACTTTTGAAGCGTTTTAATCCTTTTTCTATTTTCGAGAAATTTCTAACATTTGGTCCCTCTTTCTTCCTTATCTCCCATATAGTGCTAATGTTCTTCTAGTGTTTAGCATAATTATGAAAGAATTTAGTGTTCTTGGCCCCCTTTGCCAGCCAAATAAACCTACTTTTCAATCTCCACTTCTTCTTGCCCCAACAACTTCCTTTTTAATCCTTATAAAATTTTTGGTTTGGTGTTCTCTTCTTTTGTAAAGATACCTTCCTTCTTTCGAACAATAGCATAATTTATTCCTCGGTCTTAGTAAGCTCCTTTTGAGAGATTAGGGCCATTTTGTTTGCGCAATTTGCTACTGTCTTTTTTACTTCAAAATCTCTCCAAATTGATACACAACTATCTCAAATGAATTAGGCTCAAACTTCCTCCAATTCTGAATGACTAGATTCCTAAAGTCTTCTTCTTCTAACCATGTATGGTTGAATTTGAAAGCCTTGAAGGTTTATAATCTTCTTTTTCTATTTGGAGAAATATAGGGAGATGATTTGAGGTTCCTCCTTCCCCTACCCATGGTTTCAATCTTCTCACTTCCTCCAAAATTTTTCTGCTACCAAGAACCTATCCAACCCTTTGGAAACCCCATCCATACCATTTCTAAAATTCCTCCATGGTGGAACCAAAGTAATAGGTTCAACACCATAGAGCTCTAATTCTTCAAACATTTGAGAGATGTGATATGCTAGAGAATCTTGTTTGGCACTTACCCCTCATACTTCTCTATCCTTCAATGTCAAGTTTAAATCACCCCATAGAATAACATTGTCATTTTGGCCATGCCTTGTACTAAAAAATTGTCCTAGAAAGTTGTTCTATGATTCTATCTTTATATGGGTTGTAGAGATTGATGAAGGAAAATACTTTCCCCAATTTCTTATACCTTAATTCAATCAGGATACTGGGAATTAGAAACAATGAGTTAATTAGTTTCAAAGAGTTAATTCTACGTTGTTACTATATTTGTCGACCATCCTTTTGAATCTAGAGAACAAAAGGACCAATATTTTAAACAAGAGGATAGAATTACCATTGTTAGTTCCCCTCACACATTCTCCTGAATCCTTATTACATCTGGCTTGTAATTGGCAAACAATGTTTTGAGGTCTAGCTTCTTGTGGGCACCCCTACCCCTCTCATGTTTAGGGAAAGGACTATCATCAGTTCACCCTATCTAAGGTGTGATGTCCCGTTCCCAAGAGTAGGCTAGTAGGGAGTGACTTAGTAGTCTATGTGTTCCC
>ML790343.1:260169-288055 GCA_009831015.1 Picea engelmannii | reverse complement strand
TAATGTTATTTTATTTATGTCGGCTTTATTCCATTAGTTGTAATTATACCTCCTAGTCTCCTATATATACCAATGAGACATTTTCATTTGGAATCATCTTGGAATTGTACATTTATGTGGGCATAAGGAGGTTGCCCCCTCGAAGAGGCTTATTATTTGAATTTCTCTCTTTTTCAAGGCGCGGAGTACTTATTCTGAGGTTTTTCTATGCTATATTGATTTTTGATTCTTAACACATCCAGTGTCCCAGGAGGTGCGCAAACCCCCTAGGGTTCCAGATCCAGTACCTCAGAGGCCAGATCTGATATCAAACACTCATCCATTCTAGTCTAGAGGCCAGGGCGCTTCTATTGGAGCAGTTTCCGGCGCATTCCGACGGTCTATCCTTTCGGACGAGTTTTCCAGCTGGTAGCGGTTACCATATTTCTCCAGAGTCGCATATTTCTGCCGATCTATCTGTGCATTCATCAGATCTGCATTCATCTTCTGATCACGGGTATTTTTATGCTATTTGATTGTATTCCAGTGGCGATCCATAAGATCTAGCTAACGATTATACTCTATATTTCGAGTGTGTTATTGTATTTCCATGCTTGAGTCACATAATATATGTTATTGGGCAGTTGATGTTCTTTACTTCCAGATGCATCCTTTATATACTGTTTAAACCATAAATACGCAACATGCACATGCAATAACCAACATGCACCTGAAATAACCAACATGCACATGCAATAACCTTAAAGATCTCAAACACACAACTGAAACGCATCCAAAAACCCCCAGTGTATCAGATCTGCAAGACAAAACATTGGATCAATAACAAATATCTTGATCAGCGGGATCAAGGATATTTCAGAAGGCACTCCTTGGTTTAAGGCCCCCCTTGATGGTCATTTTTTTTCCTTACTTACCTTCTTTTTAAGCCTTCTTTTTTGGTAATGACAAGTAAGATTTTCGACCAATTGCGGAGGGTTGTTTTGGATCTAAGGCCATACCTCCCTCAATCTCCAAATCTTCTTTCTAAGGGATTTCTATCCTAGGACTTTGTTTATAATGAGGCTTTTTTCTTCCCTTTACCCAAGTTTTGTTTCTTCCACCTCTTGGGATGAACTACTCACTGAGGATGTGATCTTTGAGCGTTGGATCCGAGGGACTTATCTAGCTCAGTTGATCCATTAGGTAATTCTTTCAATACAAAAGGTACTTTGAGGACTTCAATTTGTTCTATAGAGCCCAAGTCCCTAGCCAAAGGAGAAATTGGAATCGGGGAGTCCTTTGAAAGGTTGTCATTTGACATATCCAACTTCAAAAATGACAAAGTGCAAGGATAACGAGTATTACTAGGCATACCTTTTTCCTGAATCACGCTTGGAATATCATTCTTAGGGCCTGGTATTGTGTTCAACAGTTTCATGGCCTCACTCTTGCTTGCTAAAGTATTCTCTTTGCCTTCCTTATTATGATCATTGTTTGCTCCCACATCTCCTATTGGATTGTCCTATTGAGAGATAAATTCCACAATTAAGATTTCCAAGTTGCTTTTGGCTTCACCTGTTATGATTGTGTTCTTCAAGTCTTTCATATGCTGTACTGGTGTCCTTTCTTTTTTCCTTGAGACCCACCTTCTATCTGGTCCAGTGCATTCTCTTGAGACATGTCCAATATCATGATAGTTTGTGCATCTAAATGGAAATTTCCAGTAATCCAGAGATTGGATGAGCTTCCACTTGCCCCTTACAATCTCCATTTCCTCTGGTAAACACTCCCGAAGATCATTTTTGTTAGAATTTTTACAACCTTCTTGTCCACTTTAGAATGAAAATCTGCCTCTAAATCTATTAACTTGCCCAGACCATCCCCAGAGCCTTCTGGGCATCTTTATTCCATAATTCCACTGGTAGGCTTGGCAGTTTCACCCACACTAGTTGCATACTTTATTTCCTTACGACGATCAAACCTTGGCCCCCACCTTGTTAAATTAATTAAAAAGTACCAAGGTCAAGTGTTTCTCATCACTTAGGCGCCTAGGGGTGAGAAAGTGTCCAATGTGGTCCCTAGTGAATTAATTTCATGAGATATGAAATTAAAAATGACTTTATGAAAGTTAATGAAGTGGGTGACTAAAGAGTCTTTTGATCACCACCCTTGATCTAACTCAATCTCCACCGTTAGATCATGTGACTCTTCAACTTCCTCATTGAGTCGAATTAGGGAAAGGAGGGTGCCCCATGTTTTGGTATTCCTCATGCGTTTTGGAGAGTGCAAGAGAGACAAAGTCGAGTTGAGAAAGAGAGGCGCAATTGTAGCCAAGAGCATGCATTCCAAGGCAAGTTTTGGCACACAAATCGAGGAGAGAAAGTACAACAATGAATGGAGGTTGTACTGTACGAATTCTAAGCAGATCGTACATTTGTGGCTTGGCACATAAATCGAGGAAGTGGATTGTACGATTTTTTGGGTGAGTTTGGCACAAAAATTGAGGAACCAAGCAATCTCAAGTTTTTGGAAAGTTTTATCTGCAAGCAGGCACAAATTTCAAGGAGACTGTACAACATTTAATGTTGTGATAGGTGTACTGTGTACAAATTTATGGGCACAAAAATCGAGGAGCTGATTGGCACGATTTTCTAGACTGTGTGTGGGCACAAAAAACGAGATAAGTGTGTACTTATTTGCTGAAGATGAGTGCTGTAAGAAATTCTTTCTCAGAGTTCTGAATAATAAAAGAGCCTCCTCTCTCTCATTTCCCCTTGTGGGTTTTTCTAGGGTTTAGTTTGACCAAAAATCTGTGTGTTATCATTTGTTGGGTGTGCATTTGTTTCTGTCTATTTGCTGTAGCAGACTTCATGTGTTTCAGTTTATGAGTTATAATTTTCTGCTAACTAATTTGTAGCTGAAAATTGCAATGCGGGTTGGGCATTAAACTATGCTGTCTCATTGAGACTTGAAACCGGGTTGGGGTCTGAAATTTCTACATGGTATCGGTGCTGGAAAGTGGGAAAGAGCAGAAACATATCAGCTGCAAAGAACAAGGATTTTGTTGAGAAGAGGAGGTACTTCACTAGGTAGAAAGTTGTGGGCTTGTGTTTCAGTTGTGAGGGTCAATGACCATCAGTTTGAGGGTTGAGGACAGGTTGGATGAAGCTGCTAATTTCAACTCATGGAAGGAGAGGATTGTGTTGCTTCTGCAGGAGTGTGAGTTGTGGGATATTGTGGAGAACTCACAAACGAATCCCGTGATGGTGCCTACGAATGCTACTCTTTTGGTCGCCTACACCAAAAAGAACATTAAGGCTAAAAGAATTATCCTTGATGCCATTAAGGACCATGTGATTCTACATGTGACCGAGAAGTCTAATGCTTATGGGATGTGGGAATCCTTAACCAAACTTTACTAGAGTTCCAATGAAAATTGGAAAAGGGTATTGAGGGAGAAACTAAAGAGCATTAAAATGACCAAGACTGAAAGTGTTGCCACCTATCTTACTAAGCTAACTTAGATGAGGGATGAACTTGGTGCTGTTTGGGAGGTTGTTGTTGACAGTGAACTTGTAAGGACTGCTTTGAATGGAGTAACCAAACAATGGGCTGTCTTTGTTGAGGGCATTGTGGCAAGGGAAAATCTTCCCAAGTGGGACCGTCTTTGGGATGACTTCATTTAGGAGGAAACTTGAAGAGGATCTGTGCATGGTATTCATGTGGTAATGAAGAGGAGAATGTGGCACCTGCAGCTAAAGGCAAGAACAAGTCCAAGAAGGGTTCCAAGGGACGGAACAAACATATGGGTGAAGGGAAGAAGGACATGAGCAAAGTCAAGTGCTTTGCATGTCACAAGTTTGGACACTATGCTGGATAATGTCCTAATAAGAAGAATCAAGTTGCAACTTCAACAGATGTAGAGGAGTTTACCCACACGTTCGAGAAGGAGTATTCATTGTTGGTGTGTCTTTCCTCTAGAGCATCATCTACTAGTATTTGGTATATTGATAGTGGTGCCTCTCGCCACATGATAAGTGTTCGTGAGTATTTCACATATCTTACAGAGATTGGAGATCTTGAGGTGGTGCTTGGAGATGACTCAGTGGTCAAGGCAGTTGGTTGTGGGACAATATCGTTTTAGAGGGAGTCTCTACCTCCCTTGTTGTTGAGAGATGTCCTATATGTTCCAGGCTTGAAGAAGAACTTGGTTTCAATTTCCACTATTGAGGATAGGGGATATGAGGTATTGTTCCGTGATGGGCATGTGCTCTTGTATCCTATAAGGGATCCAGTGTCATTTCGGCCAAAGTGATTGGGATCCGGCATGAGAAGCTGTACAAGCTCATGTTTTAGCTTGCTAGAGCATTGATGCATAATACCAACAACAATGACCTTTGTGAGTTATGGCATAGGAGGATGGCCCATTTGCACCATGGGGCTTTGAGGATATTGAGAGAGATTGTGACTGGAGTGCTAGATTTCAGTACAGAGCACCAGGAGGTGTTCTCTTGGGAAGTACACCAAGACTTCTTTTCCAAGTAGTGACAACAGAGTAGCAGGTATTCTTGATCTGATTCATTTTGATGTATGTGGTCCTATGTTTTATGCTTCTTTGAGTGAATTTTTTTATTATGTCACTTTTATTGATGAATTCTCTCGGAAGTCTTGGATTTTCTTCATGAAGACCAAAACATGTCTTCCAGCGGTTCCAAGAGTTCAAAGCTCTTATGGAGAACCAAATTGGGAAGAAAATCAAAGTGTTGAGATCTGACAATGGGGGTGAGTATACCTCCAATGAGTTCAAGGACGTTTGTGCTAGGGAGGGCATTAAGAGAGAAGTGACAGTTCCTTACAACCCACAACAGAATGGGGTTGTTGAGAGGAAGAATAGGGCCATTGTTGGGGCTGCGAGAGCCATGTTAAATGATCAGGGGCTACGACTTTTTCTTTGGGCAGAGGCTTGCAACACTGCAGTTCACCTACAGAACAAGAATCCACACAGAGTCTCGGGGGATAAGACTTCTGAGGAGGCTTTCTCTGGGAATACGCCTGAGGTTGGGCACTTTAGGATTTTTGGGTGCCTTATCTATTCACATGTCCCTTCTAAGAAGAGGACAGAGCTAGAACCCACGATAGAGAAGGGCATCTTTGTTGGGTATAGCGAGACCTCAAAGGCTTTCCGCATATACATACCCTCTTTGAGGAAGATTGTGCGATGGGATGTGAGATTTGAGGAGGATAGAGTCTTTCAAAGGTCATGAGATATGGAGCAGGGGGAGCAGTCAACCCCTCAGGCTCAGGTGAGTCCTTCATAGAGCATAGTGACACAGAGTTCAGGACCACCTGCTTCAGGGACGACTGGCCCATAGGTGATAGGGTCACAGATTATTGGTCCTCGAGTTACTGGTTCACAGGGTACTGTTTCTCAGTCTATTGGTTGTCATACGACCTCTGGATCAGCTTCAGGTACATAGTATTCAGATGGTGGGATTGAGGAGGGTGAGTCCCCTCCACATGGTGCTACTTCAGAAAAGAGGAAGCCCAAGTGGCTTCAAGACACTTTGAAGGAAGCACAAGGATCTGTGGGGAATCCCAGGCAGGTTGTGAGGGAGAGTAAACCTCCTGAGAGGTTTTGCAGCTATCTTGCGATGGTGAGCAACATCATTGAGCTCGAGCCTTCCACGTTTGAGGAGGCAACAGGTCTGCAGGTCTGGAAGGACGCCATGGTGGAAGAGTACAATTCCATCACGAAGAATGATGTTTGGGAGGTGGTTTCGAGACATGAGGGGAAGTTAGTGGTGACTCTACAAAATCAAGTATGCTGTTGATGGCAGCATTGAGAAGTACAAAGCTAGGTTTGTAGCTTGGGGGTTCTCACAGGTAGAGGGAGTTGATTATGAACCTTCGCTCAAGTTGCTAGATATACCTCGATCAGGGCAGTGATCTCCATTGCAGCAGAGATGGATTGGAAGATCCATCAGATGGATATGAAGACCGCTTTTTTGAATGGTCTCATAGAGGAGGAGGTGTACATCGAGCAACCACAAGGCTTTGAGGTGCATGAGAGAGATTCTCATGTGTATAGACTGAAGAAGGCATTGTATGGGCTGAAACAAGCTCCTAGAGCTTGGTACTTGAGGATAGATACATACTTGCAGCAGATGGGTTTTGAGAAGAGTGAGGTGGATCCCAACCTTTACTTCATTGTGGTTGGAGAGGATTCTCTCATTCTTGTGCTATATGTGGATGATCTCTTCATTACAGGAGTTGAGAGACTCAGAGCTGGTTGCAAGGAGAGCCCTGCATCAAAGTTCGAGATGAAAGACATTGGACTGATGCGCTACTACTTGGGATTGGCGGTTTGGTAGGAGTCTGGACAAATCTTTCTGGGACAGGGAAGACATGTTATTAACATTCTGAGGAGATTCTGGATGGAGGATTGTAGGCCCATGTCCACACCTATGATAACCAACTAGAAGAAGCTTCATTCTTTTGAGTCAGAGTTGGTTGATCCCACTTTGTATCATCAGTTGGTTGGTTCGTTGGGTTGATCCCACACCAGAATAGGTCTTTGTTTTGCTATCAACTCTCTTAGTCAGTTTATGGTGGAGCCTCAGAGAGTGCATTGGGTGGCAACAAAACACGTGCTCAAGTACCTTAAGGGTACGGTGGATTATGGCCTGAACTATGAGAGAGGGGATGGAGTCAAATTGATTGGCTACATAGACTTAGATTGAGCAGGGTGTGTCAGTGACGGGAAGAGTACCTGTTGACCAAAATTTGGCCACCTATATGTACCCGCTCTTGGAATAATAAAAAACAAAATGATATCGAAAGATGAATATTTTTGAACTATTATATGTTCATTGCATAGCCCTCAGTAGCAACTTCGCCATGCATTTCGCGGAATCAAAATGCGAGTCTCCATGACCAAGATTTGCATACTTCTGTCCAGAAGTCCAATGGAGATATTATAAGAAGAGATATGAAATTTTTTCTAAGTGTCATGTTCTCCTCTCCTCTACTTTATCTTCACCTCTATTCATTCTCTCATTTTATACTTTAGTCTTTTTTCCTTATTCCTTTCCATGTTCACATTCATTTCCCTTTTTCTTTATTTTCCCATTTCTTTTTATTTTCCCTTTCCATTTTCATTATCTCACTTTCCATTTCTTTCCTTTTCCCTTTTTCCTTCCCAAATTTCATGTATTTCTTTTTATTTTCCATATTTTCCATATTTCACGCGATCCATTATATACTTTCCAGACTTGGTCTTATTTACTATGGTTTACTGCGGGTTGGCGGGTTGGTGATATTTCTTAAGAGTATGTTTTATCTCCGCTACCCTCACAATGCATTTTGACTTTTGCCACCTTCATAATGCACACAACTCTTTTTACTACTCTTTACTATGTAACTCTTCCAACACTTAGCCAAATATATGAGTTACCACGGGTTCGTGGGTTGGTGATATGATATTTCTTTCATATATTAGGTGCAAGTCCGTTCGACCGATTCTCCTCTCATCTTCACTTTAGTTAACACTTATTCGTCGTCAAATTTTCACACTTATTTCTTACTATGTCTTACTGCGGGTTCGCGGTTATTTCTAAGATTCTCACCTACCTCCGCATTTACGTAACTCCGCAAACTCGCCTTATTATTTTAATAAAATGTCTCTTGTCCTAAGTTCTACGAGGAACATCTCCAAGTGACACATGGCACTTTATTAACCAATGAGATACATCCACATGGCAGTTAATGGATGGTGCCACATGACAACTAATTAATGGAGACACGTGGCAACATACAAGAAGTGACACATGGCATGATTTTATTGGATGACATGTGGCAGATTCTTATTGGCAGATTCTTGGTCTACCAAGTGATGACATGTGACAACGTTTGGTTGGGTGACTTATCATTGCTGACTGGGCAGATTGGTGGTTGACTGGGCATGCAAAATTATTATTATATTCAACAATTTTCCAAGGGTCGAATCCTCCAAGCTCCATAATCTCCTCTCTTCTTTATTCCTTGTCAAGTGTATGTTACACTTAACATTATATACCACTAAGACTTTTTTATTCTCGTACATGTGGGATAAGAATAATGAAGAAAAGTTGAAATTCAACAAAGGAGCTCGAAATTAAATCAAGGGACCACATTTACCCATCAAACTTGATCGACGTGGTTGAGTCATGATCTTGCAAAGGCTATATCTTGAGCTCCCGACCTCCGTTTGCAACAAACTTTATACCGTTGGAAAGGTATTTCGACATAGAAGATGGTGGTGCAGGTTTCAAGTGCTGAAAGTTGATACATTTTTCTCAGAAATTAAAATATTAGTCAGCTTCATTTTTAATGAGTCCGCGTGACAACTGAACTTCATGAGCTCATATCTTGAGATCCGGGCGACGAATTTGCACAAACTTTACATCGTTGGAAAGCTAAGACAATGAAGATCACATCAGAAGTGATTTCCATGGCTAAAAAGTCGATTATCATTCTCAGAAAATTAAAACACAATCCTCCTTTTTTAAATGGGAAATTAATTGAATTGTGAAAATAAAAGTTTATAAATTAAAAAAGAATAGGGACCCATTTTAGATATGTATATACTAATGATATAATTTCATTAAAGAGGACTTAATGAGGCATTAATTAAAGGGAATATTTCAAGAAGAAACTTGTACGAGAATTTCTAGAAGGGAGAAACCCTAACTACTCAAGTAGTTAGAAAATATCATCTTAAAAAGAGAAGAGAGTCTTCATCAAAGGTTCCAATAAGGAGAATTGTCAGAGGGGCAGGGAAGAAGATCAGAGGAAGAAGAGTGTACAACGATGAATATATAGCCAAGTTTGTGATCAATGAAAAGAGATCTCCATCTTCTCCACTCTTTCTATTCTTCTACACCATTTCTCATAGCTTTATGCTTGAGTCTTAGAGTTGGGCACAAGGCTGAGTTGTTGAGTGTTTTTTTTGTATTCTCCTACAAAATTTTCTTGTATGATCATGGAGTATTTGCAGCCACATACATGGCTGTCAAATCTTTGGTAATGAAAAACATTTCTCATGAATAAACTCCACAAAGAATGGCTTCGGGGTTGATCTTAATTGTATCTTGTAACTTTGAGTTTTAAGTATGAGATATTTGAGGTCGACCTATCAATTTCTCTTTCTTACTAATTGCAGTACTCTGTTAAAATTCTTTCAGATGATCAGATCATTCTCTCCTATTTCTTATGAAGAAGATATGGATGCATTTATATATGATTAAGAAGATTGTGTGTGATGTTGATCATAATTTAATTCTGATGTTGAATCCCTCCTCCATTCATTTCTTATTGTAAAAAGACTTTTGCTGCACATAGAGATTGTATTCTGGTTGTTGAAGAACCATTTTATTTCATAATCTCAAGCAATAAAGATTTGGGGTTTGTTGCCTAGCACTCTCCCTACTCCAAGATATTCAAAGATATATCTTTTAGCCAAAGAGGAGAACCACCTCTCTAAGAACGAAGGGGGACTAATGTTCTCATGAAGTTTCCGTTTCGATCCTGATGGATTCAAGCGTCATTAGTCCTTGAGGTTGTTGCTTTGGATTGGGCTCAACAGTGGTGTCTTAGTTCGGTCGGAAGCAAAAGTCAGTGGCTTTGAGTTCTGCAGAGGCTGAGCATATGGCAGCCAATCATGCCAGTTGTGAGGCCATATGGCTTCGCAAGTTGTTGGTTGGGATATTTGGTGTGTAGATGAGGCCCACGGTGATTTATTGTGACAATCAGAGTTGCATCAAATTCTTCGAGAATCTGTTTTTCCATGACAGGTCTAAATATATCAAGATTAGATATCACTTCATCTAGGATTATGTTTAAAGAGGGGCAGTTGAGCTACAGTTTGTATCCATTGATGAGCAGGTGGCAGACATCCTCACTAAAGCTTTGGGGAGAGGCAAGTCTGTACGTTTCAGAGATAAGGTGGGAGTAGTGAGGAACACTTTCCTCGTTTAGAGGGAGTGTTAAATTAATTAAGAAGTAGCAAGGACAAGTGTTTCTCATCACTTAGGCGCCTAGGGGTGAGAAAGTGTCCAATGTGGTCCCTAGTGAATTAATTTCATGAGATATGAAATTAAAAATGACTATGAAAGTTAATGAAGTGGTTGACTAAAGAGTCTTTTGATCACCACCCTTGATCTAACTCAATTTCCACTGTTAGATCATGTGACTCTTCAACTTCCTCATTGAGTCGAATTAGGGAAAGGAGGGTGCCCCACTTTTTGCTATTTTGGTATTCTTCATGAGTTTTGGAGAGTGCAAGAGAGACAGAGTCGAGCTGAGAAAGAGAGGCGCATTCAGCCAAGAGCATGCATTCCAAGGCAAGTTTTGGCACACAAATCGAGGAGAGAATGTACAACAGTGTATGGAGGCCCTACTGTATGGATTCTAAGCAGACCGTATAGCTGTAGCTTGGCACAGAAATCGATGAAGTGGACTGTACAATTTTCTGGGTGAGTTTAGCACATAAATCGAGGAACCAAGCAGTCTCAAATTTCTGGATAGTTTTATCAGCAGACAGGCACAAATTTCGAGGAGACCGTACAGCATTTAATGCTGTGAGAGCTGTACTGTGTACGGATTTCTGGGCACAGAAATAGAGGAGCTGATTGGCACGGTTTTCTAGACTGTGTGGGCGCAGAAAATGAGATAAGTCTGTGTATTTATTTGCTGAAGATGACTGCTGTAAGAAATTCTTTCTCAGAGCTGAATAATAAAAAAGCCTCCCCTCTCTCACTGGTTTCCCCTTGTGGGTTTTTCCAGGGTCTAGTTTGAACAAAAATCTGTGTTATCATTTTCTGGGTGTGCATTTGTTTCTGTCTATTTGCTGTAGCAGAATTCATGTGTTTCAGATTATGAGCTATAATTTTTTGCTAACGAATTTGCAGCTGAAAATTGCAATGTGGGTTGGGCATTAAACTATGCTGTCTCATTGAGACTTGAAACCGGGTTGGGGTCTGAAATTTCTACACACCTCTTTAAGTCTAGTAAGGAAGGACCTCAATACCACGTTTTTGCTATAACTTTTCTACATTAATGCCATAATCAAACTCAAAGGCAAGGCAACCATGAATGAGGATATGAAACTCCTGAATACACACTAACATCCCATGCCAGACCTTCTCTATCCACGAGCGCAGAGGACCTTACGATACTTGTTTCCCCATGGACTGCCCTAGCAGGGATTTTTTCATTAAAGAGGTAATTTCTTCCATATCCATGCCCTTGCCCAGGACCAACCTTAACTTTTCTTTTCTTGCTTTAATACACTTTTGTTCACGTTTACTCTAGAGTCTACAGAAAAATTCAAAACCTAAATTTGCAAGGTTCTCCTTTCTCCTGTTAGTTTCCGCTCTGCCACCTGACAATTCTTCTTGGGATAGATCTCCAAATCCGTCATAGCTTGTTCCTTGTGTGGAAACTTGCTCACTCCATATTCTCTGAAACTTCTTCTTCTCCTTGATTTTTTGGAAGGTTCTCCCCTCCCCCTCAATTGGTGACAATAATGGATCCCCCTCCTTAAAACTGTAGGGAGTGACATTTCCCCTGATAGCTTATCCTTATACCTCTGAATTCTTTATGGATTATATCTCCCTGACATCATCGGGGATTTGATACCATACCCTTTCACCCTGTTTGAAGTAAATGATTTGTACCTCCTCCGGATACTCCGCCAAAGATTTAGAGTCTCCCAAGTCTTTAGGTAGATTTAGACACTCCCCTTTGCCTTTGCTTAGCTACTTGCTGTCGGCCCTAGACCCTTTCCATATCTCAAGTAGCTTGTCAATTGAGCTGAAGATGGACTTTAGGAGTACCTCCTCCCCTTCCTCATAGTAGTCCACTAACTCTTCCTCCATTTCAGCGTTCTCCTTACACTCATAGAATCATTATCCAACACAGGAGGTAAAATGGTTATATGCAATACATCACATTCAACCATACTTCCCTTATCTTTCACTCTCCAAATAAATCTTTGAAGAGCCCAGAATATAATAAACTTACGTACACGTGCCACCTAGTTGCAATTTAAGTCTGCAACCCAGACTGCAGCTATCTCAGGTTTAGCACCCACAACAGGAAGAATCCCTGGGCTTGAGGGTCAACGTATGGTCAGCTTAAAGAGGCATAAGCCTCATTCATGACATGCTCCAAACATATTATATCTTCATTATTACCCATTATCTATGAAAAGTGACTAGAACCATGGAAGACATCAAACTCACTAAAACAACACTACACTAATTATATCCAAGGAAGGGTGTGAAGGTTATCTTGCTTTTGGGATTTGGTGTTCTTGCTTCACATTTGTTTTTGTTTTGATTTTTCGTTTTTGACATTTTGTATTTTCCCCTTTTTGGCAGTACGATTATCTTAGGTTAGCCTGCTGTTTGAAACAAGTATGGATCCTCAGTCAACTCAATACATTTCTTCAAGAAGGACAGGAGGTGGTTTTGATTCTTCATCCACTCGTCAACTTGACATGTGGGCAGATTCGTTTAAGGCTGATAATAGTCCACGAACTGGAACATCTTCAAACATGGAGGCTGATGCAAAGGTTGACAAGGCATGTGATTGATTTCATTGTCCACTTCAATTTTTCTTGCCATGCTAAATGAGTAGGATTGGTAGCCGGCTATGGATCTAAGTTATATTTTTAACAAATCATCTGTTTCAGTCAGAAGATGCCCACCGTGGAACAGTAGTGGTGTCAAGAAGTTCTGACCAAGAAGCAAACAAACCTAGTGATAAGGTATGGGGTTCCATTTTAGCATACATGGATGTCTAGTTGTTTCTTTTCATTGAATTTTCTTTGGGTGATGGTTTTATCTCTTGCTTCAGATAGATTAGTAGCGCTAATTTTCATCCTTTTGCTTACTGCGTTTCCTTGTCATTTCTATTTAATTTCTAATACAATCTTGGTAGGAAGATGTTTTCCCCTTACCTCTTTACTAAAGATGATTCGATTGTGGGTAAAATCTGAATTGTTTTTGACCCTGGCTAAGTTTTGCTATCTTCTTCACAAGTGTACCATTTGTCTTCTAGTCTTGGTTGCACACAATGTTTTTTGATGATGATGATTTACTGTCCCCTAAAACAAATAAGCTCTATCAGAGAAATAAAGGGAATCAGACTAAATATTCTTCAGTTTGCATTTCTATATTTGAACATAGTGGAAATGAAAGTACCGAGATCATTATGGTTTTTAGGTTTTCTATATTTTTTGCTTTTCTGCAGGTATTGTGAGAATGCATGAAGAGCACTATTTTACTTTTTTTTTGGCATGGTTAATTTGCCATTACCCACAAAAGGAAACAGTTCATTTGCATGTCTCTAGAATAATACACAGTCTGAAGTAGCAATTATGGCAATTGTTTTTTGGGAATATGTTGCATCTTAGAAGGTTCAATTCGGTACTTAAGGTTGGTAGCAACTTTAATTGAACTAACAAGTGAGTTGTAATTGGTTTTGCATGTATCATCTGGGTGTGGATGTGAGTACAGGAGTGGTTTGGGCAAGGGTGAAAGCTTTTTGAAATACAGGTGTGATGGTGTGGCTATTTTTTTTGTAAAGGAGGGGAACATTGAGAGACAGTTGTTGCAATTCTGTGTGTGGCTGATTAGGGACAACACTGGTTTTAAGGAATCCATCCAATAATGTGATTCAGAAGTTTTCGAATTCTCCAACCGATCCAGCCTGAAAGAATGTGGAAAGAGCCCAAACTGCCACCTATGGAACACTGCTAACAAAATACAAATGGAAGCATGTATCCAAATGCCAAGTGCACCGGCCTAAACAAAAACGTTTATTCCAATAGCAGGAAAAAAAGATGATATGCTGTAGAAGCACAATAGCTAAGACACAATTATACCACCGCAGAAAACTCAAAATCACTCAAAAATGGGAGGCATAACAAAAGGGTTCATAACTTGCCCACAGTGTGATAACGCAGTAATCGTAGGCATTATGGTGGGATATACATAGATCTAGGTGGCGGGTACAGCGAAAAACTCTAATACAATACTGCTCATATGTTTTTGTCTTTTCGAGTTAGGCCATCTCAAAATATGCTGTTACCGTATGATGGACTTGGAAGGGAACAGGCAAATTTTTTGATGGTTTCGGTATGTCTATGAATTATGTGGTTGTATGGTCTAGACTTAAGAATTCCTTGAGTAGTTTGAAACTGGTTATCGAAATTAAAGTAAACACTTAACTAATTAATACTATGACCAACTGAATAACTTTTGACCAGCATTTATTTGGTCTACTGTTGATCACTTTTTCCTGATAAGGGAAAGGATCAATGCCGAGGAGAATCATTTGGGGATGAAGATGCGGTACTTCTCTTTCTGTTGGAAACAGATTCTAATACTAGACAAACCTTGTTACTGTCAAAGAGATGCTTGCACTAGAACAGAACAACAATGAAAGAGCAATGACAGTATGCTTCCCACAGGAGTTCTGTAAGCATAAATTAATCCACAATCTTATAAATGTAAGACTGTAAACAACTGTTTGAGAAAGGACCAGACAGGTTCTTATTGCTACATTTGCTTTTCTTTAGATTTCCAGTAAAAAATTCAGGGAAAATAGCTGCAGAAAGGAAATGCTCAGTTTAAAATCACTGATTGCTTCCAACACATTCATACAAGTAAGAGATTTTCCAAGACATTGACAAAAGAGACAACCTGAAAGGTGAAAGATCTTTTCATGAAACTTTGAAAGACCAGTTGCTATATCATAATTTCAAAAGAGTTTTAAAAAATTTGGTTTCTGCTAAACAAAACAACTTTAGATCTGTGTATAAAGTTTTCTGTTCTGTAAAAATCAGACTTCAAATCTGCTTAAAATTAATTTCGAAGAGTAGGTACAAAATAAATTTTCACTAAGATATGTAATTCTGCCTCTGTTTCTGTGCAAATCTGCCTTAAAACACCACAAATCAGTGAACTACTGTTGCTGATCTCCAGATAAAAAATTTAAAACAGTGAAGTAAAAGCTTAGTATTTTCAACTAAATGACCAGTACCTGTCAGATCATAGGGAGCAAAATGGATTGAAAATGAGAACAAAAAATACCTTGAATTTCAGAAGGATCCTCAGCCAGAGAACCATTTGTGTGGTGAAGACTAAGCATCGTATCCATTGCTACCTTCCGCTTGAGCAAGGCAAAGTAAAACTTGGACCCCCCATCCCGTCCTAAATCCACTAGAGACGAGAATGAACCCTAGCACCCATAGAAATGTACTCCTCACGATGCCTCACCGCCATCTCCAATTTCTCAGCCCCCTCTTGAAGAGTGACATTGCGAACCTCCTCCAACCTTCACTGAGCCACCTGCAACTCTTTCATCTGCCTCTGACCCCTCATCTTGCACCAACCTCTCATGAACTTAACATTAGGACACAGAATAGCCTCCCACTAAAGGATCCACCCCTTCCTGTCTCAATTTCTTAATTAGGGGTTGGTCAAGCTGATTCCCAAGAATGCAGTGAGAAATTCCATTGGGGGATAGCGATTGATCACTTTGTTCATAGTGGCTTATGAAATCATTGCTAAGGCTTTGGTTTTGAGGTTCTAGTTGGTTGCTAGATATGTGGTATGGCCAGAGTAGTCTAGATTTGTTCAGGGGAGGTTCATTCTTAAATCTAGGAGGCTATGGAGTGGCAATGGGAGACTGGTCAACAGTGCCTTATGTTGAAGGTTGACTTCAATAAGGCCTATGATCAGGTTGACTGGTCCTTCATCTAAGAAATGTTGGCTTGCTTGGGATTTGGTCCCCATTCTGTGGCCATGGTGAACACTCTCTTCTCAATTGCTTCAACCATTGTTTCAGTCAACAAATCCTTGTCCCATGGATTGTTCTTTGTCGGTCCATTTGTGAGGGGTGGCCTTTGGCTCCTTATTTATATGTTTTAAGTTTTAACGCAGATGCCTTGGGTTATTTGTTGGAGGTAGCTCACATTGCGAGGCAAATTATAGGTATCCTGCTCTCAGATGGTGCCGAGATGGTTAATAACCATTTTGCAGATGATTCCCTTCTTTTTATTAGTGCTACTTAGGGTCTATTGATGGGGACTTGGATACATTTTGTGCTGCTTCAGAGGTCCTCAGTGCTCATAAAACTGATTATTGGCTTATTGGGTTGGATTATCCTCTTGAGTAGATTCTTGTTGCGTGGCCCTACATTCGCCAAGTGGTTATTGTCAGGTATATTATGGGGTATCCCATTCAGGGTTGGCTTGTCGTTGGTTGGCATGTGGGATTGGTGTCTATGGAGGTTGTAGAGTAAGTTACATGTTTGGCATCATAAGGACCTTTCTTTTGCAGGGAAGTTAATTATGGTTCAATGCATTCTTCAGGCCTCAGATGTGTACGATGTCTCTTGTTGGCACCCCAACAGGACATAGTTTTGAAGGATTGAGCAACTACTGAGGTCATACTTGTGGTCGAAGTATGGTGGTGAATGAGGTCTTTTGTTGGTTCCTTGAGATGTTTGCAGTATTCCCAAGGATGAGGGGGGTCTTGGTTCGATTGATGTTTCTTCACAATGTAGTATTTTGGTGGCTAAGTGGGTAGTCTAGTGTTTGGAGGGGTCTGCGCCGTGGTAGGTTTTGGTTAGGCACTAGGTGCAGTCAATGCAACATATTGGTAGAGTTTAGGGGACATTTGGTTTATGTGACATTATTTTCACTCCCCATCTCTTTTAGGTCTTGGCTCATTTTTTAGGAGCATTTGCTTAGCTTAGAAAGTTGTTGTTAGGATTGTTTTGTGGCATTGTGAGGGCAACATGGTTGATTAGGATCTAGCTTGTCAGCCGATTTGTAGTTGGAGGGATTGGGGTGATTGTATAGTGGAAGTGCTGTGCTTTTAGGTGCGCAAGCTGAGTTGAAAGGGCATCTTCTTTTGGAGAGATTTATGGTATACTAGTGCACATTGTTGGAAGGTGTGGAGGCCTCTTGCTTAGGAGTATGGGCTTCTTACCATCGATTGTCTTTCAATCATGAAGTTGCCTGTCCACATTTCTGAGTTTGAGTTGTTTAAGATGAACATTGGTATGCTTAGGCCCCGTTGGAGAGATTGCCATTAGAGTTTTGGTCATCCTCTTTTGCAGTATGATTCCCATTGTTTGTACTTAGCACTTAAATGAGACATTCTCTTTCTCCAGTTCTTAACACTTGATGGGTATCTAAGGACTTGGATGTGCGTTGGGTTTGGTGTATGCACATTGTTTGGATTGTCCAACTTTCTTCTAAGTTGAAGTTGTTTGCTTGGCTTGTCATTTATCAGGAGATCCTGTCTAAGTCCAGGTTGGCTAAGGTTGGTCTATTGGATGGCCTATGCCCACTTTGTCAATGCCTAATGATCGTTAATCATATCTTTTGGGAATGCCAGTTTGCTAAGCGTATTTGGAGTTGGTTTGAGTATCATCACTAGGTGTTGCTTTAGGGTAGAGTGTGTTGGTGTGCTTCCTTGTTTTGGGATGATCGCTCTTGTTCGGGATGCTTTCTCTAGACGTTGGCATTGCTCACAGATCATAGTGTTATTTGCGTTGTGGAAACTTAGGTGAAGATCTGTTTTCGAGTAGGCGGTTAGCTATTTGTTTGCTTTTAGTTCTTTGAGGAAAAATGAGGTTCACCATTAGCTTTTGGCGAAAGGAGCTTTGTTGATCAAAGGTGCCCATTTTTTGGATCGTTAAGAGTACTTTGCTCTAGTAGCTCTTATGAAGAGGTTATGAAGTCCATTGTGTATACCCTTCTACTTTTTACATTTCGGATTGTAACATTATTTTTGTAAGTATAAGATGTTTAAAAAAACTAGATGATCGATATCTTTGAATCCATTGGGTTGGGGTTGAATGAAGAAGAAAATTGGTCGAGCACGTGTGATTTTTATAACTGACTAACTTAGAAAATTCTAAAAAGTAGTGATTAAACACACAGAAAGGAGAGATTTAGCCACCAAAACTTAATACTTTTACTCCAAAGATGTGTATACAATGTCTGAGGGTATCGGTTTCCAGCTCAAAGTACTCCATGGGGAACCAAGTCACTTCCGAATCATCCTCTTTCACCAATCTCAAGGATTAGATCTCATGTATAGGATGAAAGGGCCTCCAACTCTCACCAATTGGTATGCTCTCTCACAATCACTTGAAAGAGTAGAACTAATGACGGTGGACTTGTTACCACACTTTTCCGCACCTAGGTCTGATTTAAAACAGCAACAAAATCAGCAAGAAAAGCGTGTAATTATAGAGAATACTGCCCAAAATGTGTCATGGATAGATCCCTTTCTGTTCAGGCTGGTGCTTGCCAACTTTATGGGGGTGTCCCTAGGCCCTTTTCCCGCTGTCTTCAACCTGTAAATCTGCACAATATGACCATAGCAACAACAGCAAAAGGATTGTTTGGTGGCTGCAATTAGACAACCGGTGAGTTTAAATGTTTGTTTTAAAGTTTGTGGTGGAATCCTTGCAACATTAGCTGAGAAAATATGGAAAGAAAGATAGAAGATGCAATAATAAGTGGCTGAAACACACTAAAATAATATACTAAATCTTCTAAATCAAGTACAAATAACATCAACAATACCAACGATCCAAGAGGGCTAGATACGGGCTTGATACAAGCAAAACCAAGTTCTATTTTTGAATATGCCCAACAATCGTTTGCACCAGATAAACAAATTACAAAAATGGCAGAGTGATGATCCCTGTACCTGAGAAGAGAAGCTATAACAGAGAGAAAGAGAGAACGAAACTGATGGAGTATGCTATCGCTGAAGAAGATCCAACCATGTGCAAATGGAGAAATGCTGCTCATGTAGAGAATGGTGGTGCATATCCCAAGAGAGGCCTCTCCCTAGCCATGCGCATGAGTGAGTGAGAGAGTGAGTGGTGTGTCCATGCGCCTCAACTGCTAGGAGTGGTGTCTCCATGCGCTAGTGACAATTGGAGAAGAGTAATGATACGCCCAAGTCAAGGTGAGTGGATTCTTGTGGATCCAGAGAGGAGCAAAGGTGAAATCTATGCATGCAACCATAAGTGGAGGAGAACTAATGGAGGAGAAGGGGGGTGCACTGGTTCATTTAGGAGTTGGTTACAATTGATGTGACCATGAACTAGAGAGAGAGATGTGCCTTAATTGAGTAGGACAAGGGATAGTGGAGTGAAGTGAGGATGAAGTAAGAGAGAGTTTGAGTGAAGTGGAAGAGAGAGGGAGTTAAGAGAGAGAAAGGGGGCATGAAGTGGAGGAGAGAGGGAGTTGAAGTGAGATAGAAGTGAGGGAAAAGGGAGGCGCCCTAGTTGACTAGAGTGAGCCATAGTTCAACTAGTGACTAAGTGAGAGAGAGGGAGTGAAGCGAGAGAGAGAGTGAGTGGCACTTCAATTAACTCAATGCATGCACCTTGTAAACTCCTCCATGCACCAACTCACTCCCGAACTAATGCATGCATCCCCAGTCCACATCGAATGTCTCATGCCAACATCAAGTTGACTCCTAGTGCCTGCCATCTCATCCCAATCTCATGCATGCGCCCTAGTGTTGCCATTTGTTACTCCTGAGGTTGCCACATTGCCATTTGAATTAGAAGGTATACTTATAAGTTGAATGACCTAGATTTCCGGGTTCCCAAAGCATGACATGTGGCAAGGAAAAAGGTTGAAGGAGAAACAATGTACTTGAAAGAATGCCATGTGGTATTAGAATTGCACTTGGCATGATCAAAGGTTCACTTAATGTTGAACACCCTCTTTATGGAGGTGGCTAGGGCATGTTAAAGGCAACAATGGGTGAGAAATAACCCTAATGTAAGAGCTTCCATGTATTTTGAGGTGTATTTCACCTTTGAAGAGGTCTTTGGGGTAAAGATACATTGTTGGAGGAGTGGTTCACATATTTGGAGGCATATTTCATCTTTTAGGTCCCTTGTGGTTGAGGACACATTATTTGATACATTTCTACATATTTGGAGGCATGTTTTCACCTTTGAGGAGACTCTAGGGTAGAGACAAATTGCTTGAGACTTTTTCTACATAGTTCGAGGCAAGCTCTTTGCATGTGGAGCTTGTGGCATGGTTGACATGATGAAACCTGCAAATGAAGAGTAAATGCATGCTTTAACAAAGGCATTTTGCCTGTGGGGATGACACATGGCAATATGGACCCATGCAATGCATTCTATCCAGTGAAAAGGGATCGTGCCACTTTAGGATGATTCTAGGCCTTCTAAATGAATAAGAAGTTGTTGAAGGAAAGATATAAAAGGAGTTCTATTCTTGTTTGCTAAAGGCATGGTTGGAAGATACGTAATTCCCTGTCAAGTACTTGATTGAATATCTTTTGCGAGAATTGGAAGAAGGGCATTGGTTCAAGTTGAGGTTTTTTCATCTCGTTATTCTTCTCATGGATTATTAGGGTTTTGCAAGAATTGCCATTAGTTTGCTGCTGGAATAATCCTTGTAGAAGGGAATATTTGTTCGAAAAGAAGAGATCAAGGTTGAGGTTTTTAAACCTTCCCTAATCCTTGATGTAATCTTGAATTATTGAAGGATATTGCTGCTGTCATTTCAATTGTTCAGAGAAGTTGTTGATGCCTTCTTTATTTATTGGTTACACATTATTTTTGGTTGTAATTTCATGGTTGTGACGATGCATCTTGTTTTAGGGCTCTCACTTTATTCTTGAATATTTTGAAAATCTGTTTTGCACTGATTATGGCATATTTGTGATAGCTTAATTGTGTCTTCTCTGTCATATTCAAACCCTCTTGTTCTAAATCTTCCCTAACTCCATACCCCAATTGGATAGGCACTAGACTTTGTAAATCTCACCATCCATCGTATTCTAAATGTACCAAAAATATTTCTATTTTGGGGTTTATCCCCTTATGTCGGAGAAAGACTAGCCTAAGAGAGGAAATATTGTTGAGGTGACATTGGGCATTCTTCCTAAACGCCCTTAGTGTCGCACTTTGTTAAAAGGATTTTGTAACATTTGAAGTGCATTCTTGGGAGGTAGCATTGCCAACACTCATTTATGGTAGCATGATGAGGAGTTAAGTTGGGCTCGATTCATGCATTTTTGATGGCATCATGCAGGGTGCATTATTGAAGGGAGTTACATATCCTTTTCCTATTGAAAAGAGGGTTCCCACATGGTGGAGGGGTTATATAGCATGACTGGGAGTTATATTTCTTATTCTAGGAGGGCACATTAATTGGAGTTATGTTCTATTCTTAACCAAGATGAAGGCACCTCACATGTGGGAGTTACATTACCTAATATTAGCACATCAAGGAGTTACATTTAAGGAGTTAGACTTTCTATTTTGAAAGATATTAATGTACCCTTCACACTCAAACTATAAGATATGGAGAGGTGAGTGAGCAATTTTTACTTATTGGTTGTCCATGAGTACTTCCACCTTTTTTCTCTCTTCTTCTTGTTACTTTGTAGAAATTGCAGCAACATAGGAGATTGATTCTGGTGAGCTTGAGAAGTTAGTATGAGGACCTACCAAGTTGGGAATTGTACTTTTAGGGTTGGTAATGCAAGGATCTCTTTTGACCATTGAATTTAGTCTTCTATGTGGAATGTTCGATTAATAAGATGGGTTTCTCGCTTGTTAGTGTTTCTATGGCAATATTCTTGATCAACAAGATTGAGATTAATTGATCTATCTTGCTGATTTTCTTCTTCTTTTCCATTCACCCAATCAACTAAGTCATTGGTCATTTTTTAGTCAAGTCAAACTTATCTTTTTCCAAGGATACCCCCTGTGGCAAGCGTGTACTAGACCAAAGTAAGAGAAAATTAATTGAGGTTATAGTGTGCTAGTTATTTGTTGTTACACTTGAGATTTCCATGGTGATTTTGTGGTAGGGCACTGTTTTTTTTTTAACCATGGGTAATAACCCAAGAGTATATCTAGCAGCTTGCAAGCCAGATATACTAGAAACTTATGACTTAGCAAGGGCCGAGGCGCTCCAAAGCACACCGAGGTGGACCTCTATCCCAGGGGTCGTCTACCCTTCTAGCCTTATCACAACGAGCCAACATGTACAGACTCTACCCCCCTCTGGATTTGGACCTATGTCCTCCGAGGAGGAAACACATGTTCTTAGCCATTAGGCCCACTCAAGTTGTACATGGTAGGGCATTGTTACCGACCAAACTAGCGGCGTCATCAAGGTCCCTCGAGGCACTAATGTCGTACCACGTAAGACAAGTGCCTAATGTCATCGGGACACAAGTCCTTCCTTGTTCAAGCCCAACTCCAGCGCTAAAGGACTTTGGGAGGCTTCCCTAACACAACAACTTCACCTGTAAATTAGTAGACCGGTGTCTGTTGTTGAGATTTGTGTACCTTGGGAAGTGTTCCCCTTGTGTTTGTGGGAAGTACTATGTACTTTGTGCCTTGTACTTTATGTCTAATTTCACTTTGACTTAGGAGATTTAAGTCAAAAGTGAAATTTGGTCATTTTAGCTTAAATGACTATTAATTCACTTTGTGGGTGAATTATGAGACATAAAGTGAACTTAGGGAACTTAGCTCAAAGTGGGTTTTTGAGTGAGATTTGACGATTTTCCAGGTCCTAACAAGCTGCCAACTAGGTCTGTCTTTGACCTCAAGTTGGCTCTAAGTTTCAACTGTCAAACAAGGGTTTGCTGCTGTTTTATAACAGCAAACTGTTCAGTAACGTATTTGCTGTTTTGTTACGGTTACATGGGCCATCTAGGTGCTCTAGCATGTAGTTTTTGTCACCAAGATGTTAGCACATGCATACCATAAATTATGTAACACACCTAGAGATATTTACTGCTGAAAATACTGCTGTTCTAAACACTAGCATACATGAAAATGAACACAGGTATTTTTGGTCAACATGACCCTGGATAAACCCCCCCCCCCTGGGGAAAACCAGTTTGGAATATGAGTGCATATATGTGGAGAATAGAAGGTGGAATACAACAAGTACAATAAACAAATGAACTTGATACAATAGCAGCTTGAACCAAGTTGCAACACAAGTCCAACAGGTAGAGATGCGCCCTAGGATGGTGTGCCCTCCTCACAAGTTGCCAAAACCACTGAACTGAAGCGCCCTAGCTGCTGGAAGCTTTGATGGAGAAACACTCACACACAACTCTGAATCTCTGCTGTAGCTCTCCACTGAAACTGTCCTCAAAGCAATCTGACCAATGCAAGTCCTCCCTGCTATAAGTGCGCCCTCCTCCAAGCAAGATCAACTCCAACAAATAAATGAGGGCCTAAGCCTCCTGGCTACCACCATGAATAGGGGCGCCCCTATTCATGGAGGTAGCCAGGAGGCTTAGGCCCTCATTTATTTGTGGGAGTTGATCTTGCTTGGAGGAGGACGCACTTGGTGAGGAGGGCGCACTTGTAGCAGGGAGGACTTGCAGTGGTCAGATTGCTTTGAGGACATTTTTAGTGGAGAGGTAGAGCACAGATTCAGAGTTGTGTGCAAGGGTTTCTCCATCAGAGCTTCCAGCAGCTAGGGTGCTTCATTTCAATGGATTGGGCAACTTGTGAGGAGGGCGCACTATGCTAGGGCGCACCATGCTAGGGCACATCTCTACCTCTTGGACTTGTGTTGCAGCTTGATTCAAGCTGCTATTGTATCAGGTTCATTTGTTTCATGCACTTGTTGTATTCCACCTTCTATTCTACACATATATACACTTATATCCCAAACTGGTTTTCCCCTGGGGGGTTTTATCCAGGGTCAATTTGACCAAAAATACCTGTGTTCATTTTCATGTATGCTGGTGTTTTAGAACTGCATTATTTCAGTAGTAAAGATCTCTAGGCGTGTTACATAATTTATGGTATGCATGTGCTAACATCTTGGTGACAAAAACTACATGCTAGAGCACCTAAATGGCCTATGTAACTGTAACAAAACAGCAAAGAAGTTCCTGAACAGTTTGCTGTTATAAAACAGCAGCAAACCCTTGTTTAGCAGTTGAAACTTAGAGCCAACTTGAGGTCAAAGACAGACCTAGTTGGCAGCTTGTTAGGACCGGGAAAACCTTCATCTGTGTGATATAGAGGTGAAGGTAGGAGTTAATTATTTAGTCTAATTGATCTGTAATGATAAATAACTAACAGAAATAAAATGCATACCAGCGAAACAAAACCACTCAAGATTTGTAAGATAAAACAACAAAATAGTGCAAAAGGGCATTGAAAGCCCTTACCAATTCCTCGGATGTATTTTTCAGTATACCTTTTGTTAATGTGACTGTACTTTGAGTTGCTCCTTTCTGTCCTGAGTTTTCAGATCTGTAAAATGCATAAACAGAGCACAAAACAACCAGAGACATAGCCCTTTTGAGGCCTCCCACAAGTGCTAAGCACCTTAGATCACTAGATCCGTGGGCTAAGAAGCTAGGGCAGCAAGGTATTGACAATTTCCTATACCCAAAGCTTTGGATCTGCAACAAAACTGTAATTTCCAGCAAGCTGGAAATCACTTTGCAGATTTGGGGTTCAAATCCCCCTAGGGCCAAAACCCAGAAAATATTTCAGCCAACAAATTGCTTTGATTTGGCTGGAAATTTGTTTATTTGTACTCCAGAAATTTAGATTTTCAATTATAAAACGATCTGGAAAAATACAAGGTATTGACGATTTCCTATGCCCAAAGCTTTGGATCTGCAACAAAATTGTAATTTCCAGAAAGCTGGAAATCACTATGCAGATTTGGGGTTCAAATCCCCCTAGGGCCAAAACCTAGAAAATATTTCAGCCAACAAATTGCTTTGATTTGGCTGGAAATTTGTTTATTTGTACTCCAGAAATTTAGATTTTCAATTATAAAACGAATCTGGAAAAATACAAGGGGTTTCTTAGGATAGATACTTACTTGGCAGCCCCTTAATGTGAGGTTATTGTTGGATCAGATGTAAACTCTGCTGTAATATACCGCAGATCTGCAAAACTCCTCACAAAACCCTCATGAAATATGTAATTAAATAGCAAAAAACCAGAGGGTAAAATATCCTTGGGTAGAAATAAATCTTTTGGCAGAATCCCAAGGATCCACTAACTATGTGAGATTGAGATGGAAATTCAAAGACAAGCTAACAATGTTTTTTTTGGTTTTTGGTGTTTTATGAATTTGTTTTTTCAATTTTTTAGAAGTGGAAAGTAAAAGAGATTGATTGGATTTTTAAATAAAAATGGTTGAAGTAGTGAGTCTTATTGTCGTTACTCTTACCTCAAGAGTGTCGGATTGCGATCACAACCCTTTCTAAGTCGGTCGCAGAATTTGGACTAGAAGTTGGGTTTGGAGTTGATGGACTATCGTCCCCAATCTAGTCTAGAATAGTTGTATTGCTTCCAGATCTTGCCAGGACAGCTCCGCTAGTGGGATGGTCTTCAACCATTAGATCAACATGGATGTGAAATGAGATCTCCTCCTTGTTGAAGATACCCTCGCTAAGGGTTTGTCCAACACTTGGATTTGAACCCCTTGACACCACCAAAGGAGTAGATGAGACAAAGTCTAGACCTCTCCTTCCATGTGACTATGTAGCCTCTTGGTGGATTGATCCAATAGCCCTGTGAATAATATGAAAAAAACAATATCTACTGTATGAAGTGCTCTTTCACTTAGCCAAGAAGAAAGAACATAGAATAATTAACCCATAAAATGCACTAGAAAATAGAAGTTCTTATTGGATGGCATAAATAATCTCACAATTCGACAACAACCAAAATGGGAAGAGGGTCTAGCCTTTTATATTTTTTCCTTGTAACGGGTAGTTTCCCTTTCCCATTAAAAAATATTTCTTGACTTGTCATCCACAAGGGTCGGAGACTAAGTCACTTAATAAAATAATATTTTTAACATTAAAAACTATTTTTATTTATGAAAATCCTTAATGGGTGACTCGATTTGACCAATAGAGTGCAACATCTAGTTCCCATGAGGCTCACATCTAGGAGATATGGTACGATTTGCACATCGATCTACTCAAACAGCTCCACGACTACCTTCTTGACCACAAGTCTCACCCTTTACCCATGGTTTAACTCTTTTACTGTCGAGAGAGGAATGATGGCTCCTTTAAAGTGTTGGCGGCTTTGCTTAGTGTGCCAAGCATGGCTATTGCTTTCTTGACCAACTTGGCTGTATTGCTTGAATTGAGGGGCCATGTTTACCAAACTTTTGCTTGGAGAGCCCACGACTACTTGGAGGTTTGACTCACGGTCCATACATGGCGGCTAAATTAAATAATTGAGGGTCGATTTTAATTACTTGGTGTCCCACAACTACCTTGACTCTAACGCTCACCTTTTTACTCAAATCTGCCCCCTTTTACATATGAAGTTGATGGGCTTCAAAATAAAACAATTACTAAGGGGCGACCCCATGACATCACTTTCCATTTATACTTAGATAAGGGGAGGACCCCTCTTACATATAATTTCGTTCCCTTTTTGGATCACGTGGGGCATTAAGGGATGGCCCCTTTTACTTACCATGCGCCCCCCTTCTAATTAGTTGTTAAGCTTCTCCATGGGTAAGGTGCGGATCACCTTTTTTAACATAAGGTATGATGATATTACCTTTTTGGATCACTTGAAATATAATATAGCCATTTTAATTTTGCCCCCTTCATAAGGTGTTGAAACTTGAGTTAGGGGGCGACCCTCCATCATCTTCCACTAGAAACTTAGGATTAATATGAAAAGGAATGGTCTTTTCCTTAATATAACCTTTAACATAGTTTTGCCTTTGCCCCTTTTTACCATATGGCACGTTTAAATGTAAAGGGGGTGGCCCCTTCCTTAGAGCAACTTGGACTTGACTCCATTGGAACCACATAAACATCTTTGGATCAATAAATTCTGAAACATGGGTTTTGTCTGGAGTGCAATTTATTTGCCCTTTGTCACTAAGTTTATCCTTGCATGTTGATGAATGGCCTTATTATGCCACTTTTGCCCATAATTATAGTTGCGTGTCCCTTTGATGACTGATTTTTTCCTTTAAAACTTGTTGTTTGCCAAAATATCGACGTGGCATGTCGAGTACACACTGTGACGGTCAATATGAGCCCTTGTTGATTTTCGACCTTGTGACCCCGTGCATCGGGTTTGTGAACTACCTCGAAAAGCATGAGATGTTGCGATTTGTGAGAGTGCCATGTTGAGAACTGTAAAATGAGGAATGCACCAAGGCCAAGAAGATGCATACGGAGTCTAGACACATGGCCATGTGGGAAAAGACATAGGTGTGCAAGACCATGGGCTAGACTAGCTCTACATAATGCGATCACCCTTATAAGGACCTGGCTCCCATAAACCATGTGTCCTAATAGATCCACCTCAAGACCTCCAATCCTATCTAGGACAAAAGGAAATGATAGTGGATAGTAGAAGGATCGGGCATGGCCGACCGCAAAGGCTTAGGACACCACATACAAAAGCATCCACATGGCCTATAAGGATTTAACTTGCTTCTTCATGGGCTTACAATGGTGTAGCCAATAAAAACACAGTGTACCTACCTAGGAGGTAACATGCACTATGGACAATTTCCAATGCTAATTGATGCTACAACATCTTCTCATGGATAAAGAGAACACCTAGATTATATTTTTGGACCATTCTCTTTCGAGACTTTTGTTTCAGGGGTGGCCCCAATCCCCTTATATTGACGGATAATCAAATCGTTACTTCCTCTTGTTGAGATTTGGATACCTTGGAAAGTGGTCCCCATGTGCTTATGAGTCTCTAAGCACAAAGGGGGAAGACTTTTACCCTCATACTTTACTTTATGATTCTAATTTCAATTTGACTTAGGAGTTTT
>ML790343.1:219461-231163 GCA_009831015.1 Picea engelmannii | reverse complement strand
GGGGGGGGGGGGGGGGGGGGTTGACAAGTCAACAAGTAGTTGCATTTAGAACTTCAACAATGACGATGGGAATAAAATCATTTCATATTCCATTGGTTGTTTACTTTTACGTCACTTGAAGATTGTAAAGTTGTTGATGATTGGTAGATTGTTGATAATTGATTGATAGTTTTGTTGTAAGCTTCAGATTGTTCATGTCTTGTTGAACATATTTATTTTATTAATGAGAGTTTGAGCTGAGATCTTGCCCTCAAAATATTGTGTGCCAATATGATGAATGCTTTGTGAGTTCATTTATGTTTGTCTAAATTGCTTCAGTGTTTTCACACCATGGACCCATCTAGCATTCAACACAAGAGATAGTAGATGCTTCCAATGCAAAAGAGAGTAAAGTTTTCTTTTACTTGCTAGAAATATGTTTAGGATTGACCCTTAGTTCTGTTTCAAGGTCAACTTCATTGGTGCGCAACACTGCTTAGAGACTCTTAGCCCATAGTACTTTATCCCTTCACGGGCATTTAGGATTGCCTTCATATCACTGTGTTATTTACCATATAGAGCATATGATGCAACTATATGTTTTTTGCCGAGGTCAGTTCAATACAATCTTTTTGTCACTCTTGGTAGGAAGAGGTATGTATGCAATTGTTTGCCAAATGCTATTTGTTGATTAAGGATGCAAAAGAATTAGATGCTCTAGCCTTTCTTCTTTAGTAGTGCTAAGGAGGAGGATATGAGATTCCATTGTATATACCCTTCCGCTTCTATTTTCAACTTTTGTAAATATTCCCTTGTTAATATAAGACACATTTTACAAAAAGAAGAAGAGTGTTTGTCACACTGTAATTTAATATTTGTGTATGTAAGTTGTGCTTGTCATAGTTGTTGTTGTGGCCACGTTAATTCCGCTAGTGCATGATTGAATCACAATGAATTTATTGGGAACACTATTTGGATTAAACATTGGTGTCCCCTCTCCTTGTCTTCATTTGTGATTTACATTGATAAGTTCAAAGAGTTCCTTCGAGCAAACACAACATATGGAGGATGGTTGCTCCATTTGCCATGTCGATTATAGTGGTTCTTTTTGTTGATGATGTGGTCCTTATATTCTCAAAGGTTTGCAACGTTGATAGTTGGATGCATTGGTGCACTTTTGTGAACACCATGAGCTTGTGGTAAGCCTTATCAAGACCATGGTTATGGGTTTTAATACTTCCAACGACACCCTCTCAACGTTTGGTTTATTCTTCAAAGGGGAGCCAATAGAGATTACTACGATTGACACCTACTTGGGGGTTTAGATTTACAAATCCACTCTCAACATGAACTTAGCCTCTCGATCACAACTTTGTAAGTGATATGCCTCTCTTTTTGTGCTTGAGCGTCCAAATTTTCATATGCATTCCATGCTATTCCTTCTAAGCTGCATTTTTTGATGTGATTTTAAACCTACTATGCTTCATAGCTCGAAGATTTTGGGCACCAATTTAGTTTGCTCTAGTGTATATCCATTGTAAATGGACTCCCCCCAAACTATTGTCCTGAATTTGACACCCATTCTCTTTATCTTGAGACTCGAGAATCTACACACTTATTTCTTACCTTCATAGGATATTGCCCTAGGTGACTTAGCCTTTGGTTCGGGGAGATATCCATATTTGGATCTTCATTTCTTAAAGGAGGTTGTGTCCCAGAGCCTTTTTGGATGAAAGCAATGTTGTTATTATGAGATAGCTTCTTTTATTTGGTTTGTTTGGATGCCTTTTGACCATCTCTTCTTACATATACTCCTTGGAGGTACCCTCCACCTTCTTCACCTCAAGGGGGAGATTAATAAGTCAACCAGAGAGGACATCTTCCGACAATTCATTCAAATCACATGTGTTCCCCCCCACAGCCTCTCAGCCCTAAGTTATCTTTTTACGCTGAGCAATTCTTCCCATCGCAATTGATCTATTTTGGTCACTTGTGTACATTAAAATATAATTTCATTTGATTTGGTGTTCCTCTTTTCTTCTCTTTCTATAAAGTTTCTCTTTTCCTAGTTCATTTCCTGGACAAGTCTGGTGTTCTTGTCAGTGTTCATAATGCAACAAACCAATTTTGTCCTGGTTCCTGGCTCCTAGTCATATATTGTATAGTATCATGGATTATTGTTTTAAAATTTATATATAATCTTCTAGATGTCTTATTATATAGCATGGCCATCTTTCACGAGTATTGAGAAAGTGCACATTATTTCCGATTGTCAATAAAATGATATGTTCATCAGGGTCTACATGGTAACTACTTTACTAGGATGTCATTTGCTTTCATTTGAGTGTCATTTTTTCTCTGAATTAGCACCTTTAGGGTAAGTTTTACCTGCAGGGCAAGAAACTTGGAAGTTGGTACATCCCATCAAGAAAGCGTTTGTCTATGCAGTTTTATTCACTGTCGGTATTGGTTTTCTTAGAATTGTCATTCGTTAACTGCTGACACTTATATGTATTATTTCATAACTGTGGTGATGTATATTTCGGTGCACAGCTGTAATTTTGATATTCATCTCAAATATTGTGTGTTATTTATGAAAATTTCACATTAGAAGGCTTTAATTTTTCCCTGCTGCATTAATAGACACCGAACTTGAGAGTGTTTTTGATGAATATCACTTGTTTAAGATAAGACAATCTCCACGTAATGTTTCTTTAAGATCGCATGTTATAGGTCTAACTATTGGTCTCTTTGGAGTTGAATGTTTTAAATTCAGTCACAATTTATCAGTTATAACTTTTGGCAGTGGCAACATGGTTCAAAAAGTTAGTTTGACAGTTTAATGATTATGTAGTCTTTCCTTATTTTACATGTAACTGCAATGTCAGTTTATGGTTACACTTCCACAATAAAATTTTGATTTTACTCAGGTCTTAAGACGGCTTGCACAAAACCGTGAGGCAGCTAGGAAAAGTCGGCTACGAAAAAAGGTCTGTTGAAACTTGAGACATAGATTGCCATAGGACAAATTCAGAGTATGAGCTTTGTAAAATCAATGGTTTTGTGTCAGTAAATACTATTCCTTTTGTCCCTAATAGTGAAAATGTTGAATGATAGGCTTATGTTCAACAACTTGAAACAAGTCGTGTGAAGTTGAGCCAACTAGAACAAGAGCTGGAGCGAGCTAGGCAACAGGTGATGTCAACAAGCTGCCCATGATATGCTTTTCAGTGGCTGTTAGGAGGAGGGTATTTGTGTTGAATTTGGGTATGCTTACTGCAGGGAATTTATATTGGAGGAACTTCTGGGGACCATATTTCATCTGCAAATGGAGCTGCTAATGCAGGTACTTCCTTAAGTGTGGCTTTTGATTTTGAAATGATTAATGTCTTTGTATACAAGATTCATTGCACTCTCATGTATCTTGCAACAAATTCATTTTACCTCGCTGAGGTGCTGGAATTGATTAAATATTACTATGCTATTATTCAATATTTGTGAAGAATTCTTAACCTTTTACACTTAACTGCTGCATCCACCCTGTTCTGATAATTTAAAAATAATGCTTTTGAGATTAGGATATAAGTTTACTACACTAATAGATGTTGACATTGTGAACTATTATCTAAAAAGGAGTTTGTATGATCAGAGTAATAGCTAGCAGATATTGAGGAATGCCTCCCACGGTTGAACAGATATGCAGTAGTACAGTTTTATGGAATAGTAGCAGCAGGAGAAAACAGATCATCATGTGCATTAAAGTGACATATAGATTCGCCTTTTAAGGCTTGAGAGAGACAGAGAGGTTACTTCTAATTGCAATACTAGTACAAATGAAAGAAAAGAAAAACTTGGAAGAGATCACATCTCATATTGGATATTGGGATTTGTAGCTCAGATTGGCAGGTTTCTGAGATTTCAACTCTAAAACATTACAAATTCACTTTACTTTGCAATCTAGAATATCTAGATTATTTAACTAAACATGGACGAATTACCTTATGGTTCAATAGTTATCACTGATGCAACTTTGTCTTACTGGAGAGACCACCAACAATTGCCCAAATTAATCATCACTGGAACATTCCGTGAAAGAGCAATTTAACTGTGCGATGTCCTTTGCAGAAATGCCGAATTGAACCGATTGAAATGTCTTCTATGAAGGTTTTCCTCATTCTGGGCTTTGGAAGTCAATCCTCGATAAGACATAAAAGCCAGCTTCAGATTCTGTGGATATGCAAGTTCTTGAGAGATCTAGTCAGAAAATTAGCTTAGCAGATATGATGTGAATAAAGCTGCAATAGAATTGTTCTAAACATATGGTTTACTGAAGATGAGAGGATGGATTTCCATATGTTTGGAGGTGGGGAATGGGCCAAATCTCAGGGTACCAGATAATTAAATATTACCAAAATATGTAATCTTTTTTTACCAAAGAAAAAATGGTAACTTCATATCTAGGTGAAAAAAGCTACATTTTGTCTGTGCTATCATGCACAGGAGTACCAAGACCATACTATCCATAAAGATCCTTGTACAAAACGTATCTACTGACAAAAAAGACACCGACCAACTAAAAGCAAAAGAGCCTATATAAGGCTGTGCGAAAGTGTATGATTTCCAGCATGTCACAGTCCATAAAAAACACCATCTAGGACATCAATCCATGTAAGCAAAAATCCATATAGACTGTCATCAGAAGAGAATGCTGGAATTGAAAACATAGAGAGATCCGAACGTATGGAGAGTCTAGGATTATGAGGGAAGACCCCTTCATCTGTGTGATTATGCAGCTCCAAAGGACCTTCAGTGAGATGAATTCTCTGTTTTGATAGGTTGTCTGCATCTAAATATGCTTGAAGGTGATATTTGTGAAATTTATTTTTTGAAGAGTGACCTGCTCAAGAGCAGGCAGAAGATAGATGCTGTGCAAAACAATTCTAAGAAGGGTTGCCAAAGCTCTGAGCTCTGACCAGTTGTTAGAACCTCTCCAAGGCCCAGCTCGAAAGTAACAAAATGAGCATCAGAAAAATATATAGCACCCACAGCTCCACAGTCCCGTGGATTGTCCTTACTAGTGCCATTGAAAAGTCCTAAAGGGTATCTTTGTTAATCATCGGAGACCCAGGCTGTCTTATTGGATTTAGCTGTGGGAGCTTTTTTACCTCGTCATACAGATATTTGATTTTATGAAAGGCCTAAGCGGGAGAATGAGGCTCACCCTCAAAGACAATATTATTTCTAGTGATCCAAATGGCCCTTGATCTATGGTCTGCCACAGACAGGTCCTCCATTGAACACTTGAAGCTGTCAACTAGTGAGGATCCTTCCCGTTTACCTTTTCCATCTGTGAGAGAAAGGAGATCCTTAGAGACTTCTTTGATGTAAGTAGAATTCAAAAGGATATGCTGGATTGTTTCTTCATTGTATTTGCAAAGTGGGTAAAATCTAGGTCCTTGCCAAGACCTTCTTTGGAGAACATCCCAGGTGAGGGTCTTGTTTGACAAGGCAAGCCAAAATAAGATTTTTGACTTAAGAGGGAGCATTGATCTTCCAGATTGGTTTCCACCGCCAGTGAACCTGAGGTTTCTCCTCAAGGAAACTTGTGATATAACCTGATTTTGCTGTGTATATACTCCCAGCTGGATTCTTTGACTAAACTGCAGAGTCTTCATCCTCAGACAATCTAATAAAATTTCTTTGCACTTTCAGAGTGAAATATTTCCATTTCCTAGCTACATGTGGATCCAAATGAAGAAAACTCCCATCCTTCCAGCCTTGTTGCCAGAGAGAAGTGTGTCCAGGGCCTGCAGCATCTGCAAGAGAGAAGATGTCCTGTTGTCTTAGCTATAATATTAGCTCCTCAGAGAGTCTGTGCTGTCTTTCACAACTGCTACAGGTGTCCACACCCAATATAACACTCCTCCCATTTTCCTATTTTCCAGCAAAGCCAATTTCCCACACTAGGGAAAGCCAACACCATCGCTTTCCTTATGAGAGAAGAGTTTGCTGTGGGCTTATGGGGCAATCTTATCGATTCTTCCAAGTAAGGGGGCTGTATATTTAGCTTGCATAACTTGCTGCCAGAGCCCAACAGCTGTAAGCCGTCTGCAAGAGACTCTTTGCTGTGAGATCTCTACCAAATTGATGAATATGCTTCAGTTACCACCTAGCTGCTTAGGTCTAGCAAGCCTCTGCCATTTGAAAAAGGGGATGGCATCTTTTTCTCTGTTACCGTTGTGGCTTCTAAAGCAGATTTGTTAAGGGTAAGCCTGCCTCCTTTTCATGTGCACCTTGAACACCATCCTGTAATTTTTTTTTCAGTTTTTTCATAAAGCCAGACCTAATCATGAAAGCCATATGCATTGGGTTTGAGAATGAGCCCAAGATACTTTATACCAGAACTGAAGTCAACTGCTTGAAAGGGTAATAACGCCATTAGATCCTTTTATGAATTCTGAAATATACCATGAAGCAATAGAAAATTTGTGATAGTTTATATCTATGGTTCAGAACACCTTTTAATTCTTCTGCTTCTCTTGTTGTGCCATTTCCAAGAATAGGGACATCATCAGCAATTAATGCATGAATAAATGAATTTTCCTTTCCAATTGGTACTCCCTTGATTCTTCCAGAACTCTTTAGAGAGCCCAAAAACCTGCTGAGGCCATCAGCAACTAACAGAAATAATAAAGGGGAAAGAGGGCAGTCCTGGCCTCTTGATGGCCTAAAGAAGATGGAGGCTGAACCATATATTAAGACAGAGAAAGATAAAGAAGAAATACAGCCTTCAATCCAGTTAACAAAAGGCAGACAGAAGCTGGTGTAGATAAGAATTAATCTCCAGTGTAACGAATCCACTCCGTCAAAGGCCTTGGTAAGATCCATCTTGATAACCATTGTTGCCAAATTCTTTACCATGATGGTGTGCAGGCTCTCTTACAAAATCGTGGATTTGTCTATTGGATAATAAGCGAAACTATTTAGGGGAAAGCATTTATTATAGAGTAGGTTTGAGTCTGCTAGCAATCTCTTTGGAGACGATCTTATCTACGGAAAGTTACCATAATACAGATACGGATCTGGATTTGACAGATTTTTGAAAAGATAGGATCCAAACATGGCAGGGAAACAAGTACAAGAAATATAAAAAGATGTTATATAATTTAAAAAAAATTGAAATTTCAAAGTTAAGATTCAAAACCATTAGGGATCACAACATTAGAACAGAAGTTATAACCAAAAAGTAGATATATTATCCATTGGGTTGTGCTTTAGTGGTTGGGATAGGAGGCCACCATGCAAACAGCCCAGGTTCAAATGACAAACCCCGGTGGGTGTAGAGCCCCTTGTGTGTTCATGGGGGAAAGTGTTTGACCTCTCAGAGTTTGTTTCTCTCTGTCATCAGGGAACTTAATGAAGAAATTTGAGCTCCTATGAGGCTGCCAACTAAGGTCTGTCCTTGACCTTGAAATTGGCTCTAAGTTACAATCTTCAAAACTGTCCTTTGCTGTTTTAGGACAGCAAACAGTTAAGTAACTTTCTGCCCATAGTTTTTGTAGGTTAAGTGTTCTTTGAGGTGCCCTTGCAAGTGTTTTCGTAAACCAAAGTTAGCACATGCAATATAACTCAAAACAAGTAACAGTTCCTCCAGATCTTAACAACACAAGTAAGCTGATCTACACTCTTAGCATGCATGAAATGAACACAGGTATTTTTGGTCAACATAACCCTGGATAACAACCTCCCCCCGCCCCCCCGGGGAAAACCAGTTTGGAATGGAAGTATATATAAGTGGTGTCTAAAGCATGAGATACAACAAGTACACGAAACAAATGAACTTGATACAAAGGCAGCCCCTCTCAAGCTGCTATACAAGTCCAAGAAGGTGAATGCGCCCAAGCATGGTGCACCCTTCTCCTTTGTTGCTCAATCCCACTCCAGCCTTGCGCCCTTGCTGCTCAAAGCCTTGTAGAAGAAACCCTTGCACACAAATCTTCCCTTCTGTGCTACCTCTCCAACAAGACACTCCAATCAGCAATCTGACAAGTAGAAGAGCTCCCTGCTAGGTGTGCGCCCTCCTCCAAGCAAGCATGAACACCACAAATAAATGGTAGCTAAAGCCTCCTAGAGCCCTCCATGAAAGGAGGCACCCTTGCTGCCCTCTTCCTTTGCTTCCATTCCCATCTCCATTGCTCTCCTCTTCCTCTCCAAGTGAACAAAAGAGTGAATGAACCTCCTTTTGCCCTATGCGCCCCTCCTAAAGAATCATAAGGAAACTTAAAAGATCAATGGCTAGGATCACTCCAAGCTATATCTAATCTTTGGTTGAGATCTCTCAAAAAGAATCTCAACTCAAAACCCACTTTGGGTTAAGTTTCCATAGTTCACTTTATGTCCCCCAATTCACCCACAAAGTGAATTAATAGTCACTTTTCACTCAAGTGACAAATTTCACCCTTTTGACTTAGGAAAATGTCAAAGTGAAATTAGACAAAGTATAAGGCACAATGGGTCAAATATTTCCCTCTTGTGGTTAGAGACCCACAACCACAAGGGAAACCACTTCCCTAGGTACACCAAAACTCAACACTTAACACATGTCTGATAAGCCAAATTGGTTTAAGTGGACCTTAATACGATACTTTATCCTTTAGTCTAGGTTAACAAAACACATGAAGAAGAAATTGTTTGGAAAAAAAAGTAATGATTCCAATAAAAAGGTATACACTCGCAAATATGAATTAGAGACTAATATTATCACTCATATTGCTTATCATTGCTATTACTAATTAATAATGTCATTATTTAAATTTTATTGGCAAAAAATATTAATGATATATTGTTATTAATATTAGTAATAAAATGTAAACCATTAATTAATAAAATAACTAAAAGTTTAGTTTTAGTAAGCGTAGTCCTCTTACCAATATTAATATGAATTTTATTAATCCTAATGAAAAATGATGACTATACGTTATGGTATTTAGAATGCATAGTAATAATATTATTATGTTACAAGGGCCAACCTGCATGACCTAGTCACGATTTTAAAGATTCTACGTCAATGTCATGATGTAGCCTACAATTCAAGTTCGAGGAGGATAACACAAAGATTGTACGACAAAATCCACAGAGGAAAAACCCGCCTTCTTGAAGAATTGATTGAGGCCCACACATTGCACAGTTGGGAAAGCCAAGAGAAAATTGCACGCAATAAGAGAATCACGATGGTCGTAGTTGCACACAATAAGAGAATCGCGATGGTCTTATATGCAGAGTCTCCATAGGAAAACCAAGGAAAGAAATATTTGAGATGAATTTCAAGGTTTTTTGGGAGTTATGCCATATGAATTTCAAGTTTTTTTGGGCAATATTTTTCTCGGGATTTGTTTTGCACGGATGGCTCTGTTTGGCAAGTCGGGATCCATTTCAGAGCCTAATCCTAGTTCGATCTTGGGTAATCTATATTTGGATCCAAATTCGATTTGTGGATCCACGAATCTAGCAACCTCAAGGGACAAATCTGGTAATGTGGTATACATGCTATTGAAGAGAGATATTGGCTTATAGTTAGCATAAGTGTCAGGATTATCCTTTGGTATAAGTACTATAAAAGTGGAGTTGAAAGTTCCTAGCACCTTACCCTAGGATCTTGACTCTTCAACCATAATGAAAAGATCATTTTCCAAGAAGTCATAGAAAGCCTAGAAAAGCTCTATGGTTCAACCATCAAGCTTAGGGCTCATGTCTTTCTAGAGGGAGAATACCACGTCTTTTAGCTCTTCTTTTGAGACAGTTGCAAAAGTATTTTCATTTTTATCATCATCTACAAACCTAGGAAAGTATTTTTCCAACTTAATGGTGTCTGCAATATTTTTTTGCCAGGGTTTTTATACAATTGATTAAAGTAATTTATCCGCAAAACAATGATTTTTCTGAAAGTGGTGGCCTTGCTGCCACTTTCTAGGCATATCCACAGGAAGTGAAAAAGACTATTTGTGACGGGGTGAGAGACCACGTCATTCCACATTTGACTGGTAAAGACTATGCATTTGAGATATAGGATTCTTTATGCAAGCTTTACCAGAGTTCAAACCAGAACCAAAAAATGGTTTTGGAGCCTTAAGATGCTCGATTCCTAGTCGGTTACATCTTTCCTTAGCAGATTCACTCAGATCAGAGATGAGCTTGTAGCCGTCGGTTAGATAGTGGACCTAGACTTTATGGTGAGGACAACTTTAAACAACTTTTCCAAACCATGGGGTCCATTTGTTCGAGGCATTGTTGCCCGAGAGGCTATGCTTACTTGGGAGATACTTTGGGATGATTTTGTACATGAGGAGACGAGACTCACCTCATAGTCCTCAGGACAACAGCGAAATACAGAGGGTGATGAGGACCTTGCTCTGTGGACTAAGGGCAAGAAGAAGATCAATAGAGGTGCTAAACAGGGTCCCAAGGGAGGGGCCAAACCACAACAGAGTGGCGGTGGGCAAGAGAGATACATGAGCATAGTGAGATGCTTTTCTTGTGGAGAGATGGGTCACTATGTAGGACAGTGCCCAAGAAGAAGAAGAAGAAGTAGCAGGATGATTCTGCAGCGACAACAGAGGAGATTGAGTTTTTATAATTTTTTTTTTAAATTTTAAGTCGTAATAAGCAAAGGTGTCCCCCTTTCTTGGGGGGTGGGAACCTAGACTCTCCTCTTTTCGAGGGGGGGATGGCCAAACGCCCCCTGCATTGGGGAAACATTTCCTCGAGTTTCCCCAAAAAGGGGACGTGGGGAAACGTTTCCCTCGACGCCTCGCTGCCCTTGGAAAGTGAGAAACAAGTGGGGGCACATGCCCTCCACCTTGTGGGACACGTTCTTGTGGAACACTAATATACAATAAATGGGTAGAGATGTATTGTGGATGAGAGTGTCGGTTGTGAACATCTAAAATATATAGTGTATTATATTGTGTTGATTACTTGATCATATAATGGGTGGGTAAATTTGTTGTTTGATAGAAGTGTTGAGTTTAACCATGTAAATTTTTAGAGTGTGTTTTATTGTTGGCAATTAAAATAGAGTGCACTGCATTCCTTTGTTGGGCATTGGATGTTGCAAACAAATAAATCAAGCATTGTAACCAAATCTGAATAGAGATAGTTACTCATGGTAATGAATTCATACTTAAGAAGCTAGATCTCAACCTGATTGTGATTGTAGAGACATACGATTTTAATTCTATAGATAAGATAATTATATTAATGTCCAACAAATGACCACAAGGTAGGTCAAGGGTATTGTTGAATACAATGATGTCGATACAAAGTAGGAGTACCAAAATGTTTCCTATATAAAGAACAAGAAAGTAAAGTAAAGCTCGAGATTGTTGTTTGTGAGACAGATGGAGTATAGGCCTACCATTTATGGATCACATTTTCTTAACCATTAGTCCAACTCAAGTTGTTCTTAAATGTTCCAAAGGTATGGTAATTTGTAGTCAAGATTGTCTTATATTTAGGGCATAAGAGACATGATTACCTCAATAATTACAACTTCACATAATTATTATTAATGTAAATAATAGTAGTTAGGTATATAATACCCCCTTTATTGGTCATTTTGGGCCCTTTCCGTCTCTCGTTCTAAGGCTAGGGCTCTAGGATTTTCCAGCTATGCTGTTAAGAACCAAATACCAATATAGCATAGAAAAACCTCAGAAAAAGTACTC
>ML790343.1:194464-214754 GCA_009831015.1 Picea engelmannii | reverse complement strand
TCTGTAAATAGCCTCCGAAGTTCAGGGTCTGAAACGTTACGGAGAAGTTTTTATAGCGAAAATACCGCAATGACTCATTTCAGGATGATTCTAGAACCCTATCTTGTACGGGCTGTATCTCAGAAAGTATAAGGCTTTAGGAGCTGAATTTTGAACCCAACGTACCTTGATCCGTCTACTAAATATCCTCCAAGCCATTTCTTCTGAAATGTTGTAGAAAAAAATTTATAGTGAAAATGCCAAGGTGTCTCAGATGTAGCAGCGAAACCCCAAGACCTTGAGCTCTGATACCATATGTTAAGAACCAAGTACCAATATAGCATAGAAAAACCTCAGAAAAAGTACTCAACGCCTTGAAAAAGATACAATTTCAGATAATAAGCCTCTTCGAGGGGGCAACCTCCTTTTACCCCACTTAAATGTTCAAGTACAAGATGATTCAAAATGAAAATGTCTCCTTGGTATATATAAGAGACTAGGAGGTATAATTACAACTATTGGCCTAAAGCTGACATAAATAAAATAATATTACTAATATAATATGCCCCAATTAAGGGGTAATGAGCCAATATTAGGGCTTAACATATGCTATCTGTAGGAAGTTGAGTCTCAGACAATTTGTATTCCTGTCCCCGATACTAGAGATTTGATGGAGGTTCATTGCTTGTTTTGGGACTCGAGTGGTTCACTTGTGTCCTCCTTTTCCACCTTGATCATTTTTACCTAGCCTCATATATCTAGGAGGCGATGATCCACATGCGAGGGACTTTGTGAGGCTTCTCTGACCCAATTCGCTTTGGCTCATGACCTCTTTCTTTTACCTTATCTTTGTTGGTGGAGGCGCTAAGTGCTAGGTTGACTCCCCTCTAGTGAGTTGGATGGTGGTAGATCTGTGAGACAATGGACTTCCTTTCTCATGGTCAACAAACATGTCACCCCTACAAGATCTGAATGCTATTCCAACCCAATTCTATTAGGCTTGTTATCGCATGATTTTTCGATGTGCAAAGCCCAACACAGGATCACCAAATCTTGCGTAACTATAGGAAATCCTACCACTGTCACCTTAGTAAGAAATCCTCTCGTTTTAGTGATGGAGGAGGTCCACCACAGGCGAGGCTTCCTCGATGACCTCAAGGGATCAAAGTAGCAAGTTTGTTAGCCAAGCCTACCACCCCTTCTCTTGATCACCTAAGTCAACGTCTGGGTCAAAGGAACAAGAGGTATGAAGCTCTTATGAGTACCTGCGTGGAACAAGAACAATTTATAGCATAGATAATATGATTTCCAAGTGCAAACATACAATAAATGCCTCTTAAGACACTAGACAATGATAATTTTCTATGGCTGGTACAAAATTGCAGCAGTACAACAGTTTATAACAGCAAGTACAAGTTTGTAACAACAACAATAAATATGCCTCATAAATGCGACAATTGACGATGGAAATTTAGCATAAACTTAGTAGATTGATACCCAATTGTTGTATGCGATTTCTGGGTATGTTAGGCCACGTTTAGATCAATGTATGCAGCAAATGATATTGAATTCAGATGGCTGTAGAAAACTTTTGCAACAGTAGCAATTTTGCAATCAAATTAGCTCGAGTTAGTGTTAGTTAAGTTAGTAGATAGCTTGAGAGATTAAGAATAAAGAGTTTTTTGATCACTTTCACCACAAGAGAGCTTAAATGATTAGTGCATTAGGGCTATGGAGTCTTTTACAACAACAATACAATATGTTTGGAGATGATAGTAGCAAGATCTAAGAGGTAGGGATTGAAATCTAATCTAAGGTGCTAGCACATTAGGGCCTTAGGTTTCAAGCCTTAAAGAGAAAGATTTTTAGAGTGCAAACTCTTTTGGGCTCTAAAAACCTTTTCTCGCTTCTTAAGTTCTTCAATTATGTCACAATCAAGAGTCTAGGGCTAAAATTTTAAAGTGCTAGCACTTTAGGGCTTTAGGAGTCTAACCCTAGTTAGGATTTCCTTCACAAATTTATGGATGAAATTAACCTTATGAGAGGAGGAAGCACTTATGCTCCTCCCTTAGGGTTTTACCAAGCAAAATCTTCAACATGAACAAGTAAAATTTACCATAAAACATTCAATAGCATGAAATGAAATTGTAGAAATTTACTTACTTCACCAAGATATGACAAGAGTAAACCCTAATTGCAGCAAATTCATCCAAAAAATGAGCAAAGAATGATCCACACTTGTCCTCCAAGAGATAGCGCATGAGTAAAAAGAGCCAATAACCCCAATATAGCGAAAATTTCAGACTTGTCTCTCACATGTGTGAGAAAGTTGTGATCCTAAATTGAAATGGCAAGGTCCTCTATTTATGAGGCCTTGCAAACCGATTTGTCCACTTTAATTTGTCAACAAGAAATTAGAAGAGGGCCAACCCCCTCAACTTGTCTTTTCAATTTACAAAAATTAAAGTTACATGAGATAAAACCCTAAAGAGGGTGACGTCATGCCCTAGTAGGGTGACATTATGCTCATAAGAGTGATGACAAGGCTGAAAAGAAGGAACGTTGGGCCTCCAAAGGCCATGTGTCCCTTTCTCATGTGTCAAGGTCCATGATACATGCCTCCTCCATCAATCCATCAAGCGATCCATTGAACCCTAGCCCCTAGGTGACGTCAAGGGCTAGGAGGGTGACATCTCGGCCTCCAAAGGCTAATGTTCAAGTGGAGAAGAGTGAAGTCTCATCTTCTAGCCACGCCAAGATGCCTCCAAAGGCAATTTCCTCCATCATCAAGGTGCAATGCTCATCATCAAATGGTGCCCCATACGTGGGGTCTAGCATCCATGATGTGGGTAAGGTCATGCAAAGACATGCAAGTACACCCTCCAAGGGTCCACAAGTCATATGAATCATGCCAAGTAAGCCACATCTAATAAGAGAACCACCCAAACATGTGCATCAAACCCACCTTTTCAAATTAAATTAATGCTCAAAGACCTTATAAACTTTGCCAAATTTAGGTATGGGTGGGGTGTCAAAGTGTCGTATTGGGTAAGTCAATCCCCACGTCAAAGGATATTTCCCAAGAAGACCCCATCTAAGTCATGAAATGAATATGAGGTGGATTGGGGCAAGACTTGTAGGCATGGTGTTCTTGACATACAAGGGTTCGTATTGTCTCATTTATGGGTGTCTTTGTAGAGGGTGTGCTGCCCTTCGTCTGCAATGCAACATTTTTCCAAGCCCTTTTATTGCCATTAATTGATTACGGTCCAAAACATTGTGTACTATGTGCAATGGAAAGTAAAGAGTACCCCAATGCCACTTGAAGCTAGAAACACACAGAGTGCCATATGAAATGGAAAGTAAGGGACTCTGCAAAATGTATTTCCTCAGCAAGTGGGACATTTATTAATTATGTGATTAGAAGGTCCTTGATTCTTATGGAGAAGTGTTTCGTTGCTCTCAGGACCTTAGGGCGAGCATTTGGAAGGATAATGTTTGGCTTTTAACTTTTTTTAGCTATAACACCTCTGGGCCTTTTGCCCCTTCTTCCCATGAAATGAGGTACAATCCCTTCTTGGGGTCAATGAACCTGAAAACCCAAAAGATGAGGAGAAGGAGGGGGAGAAGTGTGGAAAGTCGCAAGTATGAATGGGATTGGTACGATGACCTTTCAAGGAACCACCTAGTAGCAACCCTTTTTGCGAGGGTGACCAACTTGTTAGGACACAATGACGACCACCAAGGTGAAATTAGGAAAAAACTATAATTTCCAAACAAACGTCCCATAATCAAGAAATGATTCTTTGCAACATGTTCAAATGCTTCAATTATTAAAGTGACACTTACCATGACAACAAACTTGTTACCTCATGAAGCAAGACTCGTTGTCTTCTGGGATCCAAACCTGAGGCAACAAATGCTTCTTTGCTGCTGGCGATGAATGGTGATCAACATGAAGAGGAGGGGCCTCGCAGGCTTTGTTGGTCAATTTGACTCTCGACTCTCCATGTTTGCTACATGTGGGCCTCGAGACGTTATCTCCTTAGTTACCCCTAGATTGGGGGGGGGTAACAAGGCTCATCACCTCTATCTTTTAGCCTATCTCTGTTGGTGTAGGCGCTAAGTGCCATGTTGACTCCCCCACCCATGAGTTGGGTGGTGTTAGATCTATGGGATATTGGACTTCCTCTCTCATGGTCGAAAAACATGTCACCCTTACAAGATCTCAATGTTGGACTTTATCACTATGCTATATGCCCTCTAACACCTAGACATCCATCATGAGTGCTTCCCCTTGGCCTTAGATGTTAGGAGAGATAGGTCTTCTCTCTACTTTTATCTATTCATAGCTCGTCCCAAATTTGTATAGCTAGGGCCCTTCAACCCTGGCCACTCCTCGGATGACATCATCAAGCTTCAAATTGGACCCTTCACAATGATTGATGAGGACATGAGGCCTCTTTTCCCTCCTCTTCCTCCACTTTCATTTCCACTTGTGATGTTGATGTGGAGCTAGGGCCTCATGCATCACAGGGCTTGCCTAGCTCATGTTTCTCTTTCTTTTTTTGTCACTTATTTCTCTTGTATTTTGATAGCAGTTTAGCTCTAGGAGTGTTCTGGACACTCTCATTGTTTTGTGGCCATTGGTTGTAATCTCTAATCCCATTTACCTATTACTTGGTCATTTGTGGATATTAATAAAATTATCTAGTGCATCAAGCAGTCAACCATCATTCTACTATTGTGGTGGATTCTTGGCTTGTGAAATCTCTAGGGCCATCGTAAGGATTTTGTCCTTAAGTGGTCGGTGTTGAGGGCTTCGTGGTCACCAATGGAAATGTTGTCAACTCTCTTTAATAGCTCTGCTTGCTCTGTATCTATGTTGTCCTCCACTCTACTTGGGATCTCTATAGATGGGTGGAGAAGGTGCATGGGGCTTGTAGTTCATCATATAGGTGGGCTTTGCACCATATTCTTGAAGGTGGCAAACATGGGCAAAGTCCGACTCACTTTTTGGACTTGAACAATGACCTGCGATGAAATATTAACACATACAACTACCCTGTTGACCCAAGAAAAAATATCTTTGTAGTGGCTTTATTAAGAAGTTACATCGTTTCTCTATTTACACATTAGAAACAAGGTTTCAACTCAAACTAGCTTCCATGTAGATTGAAACTCATGGGACCAGGGCATTAGATCTCCCAATGCATTTCTTTCCTAATGATGGCATTAGTAGAAGGATGGCCATTGAAGATCACTACCCATTGCTAACAATGAGGCCTTCTAAGTTGAGTGATTAAGTGATTTGAGTCTCTAGAGTTTGCTTAGGTGCTTGTCAAGAACTGACCTCCTAACTTGTTATGAACCCACATCCAATTTTAACCATGAAACCAAAAATATCAATTGAAACACTGTAATATGCAATTTCAACCTTTTTCGAGAGCGAGCGCTAACCAAACCACTTCGAGGGGGCAACCTCCCATACAATGCCAACTGACAAGAGATAGATTGATGATACTAATGAAAGGCTTCATTACTTATTTATAGACTAATATGACTTATTTGTTACGTAAGCCACCCTAACTTGTTACCGAAGCCACCCTATCTTGTTACCCAAGCCATCTTAACTTCATATGGAAGCAGTGATACCCATCCACTAGATTCTATTGAGGGAATCCTTAGAAAATTCCACTGCCAATCTTTCCACCAATTCCTTGGGGGACTAAAGTCCATGTTTAATTAAGAGAGAGTCAAGGGCCAGAGTCTTGACAATATCCAACACCACGTCATCTGTGTTATTGCATTGCGAGTAGCGAGGTGCGCTACAGCCCAGTATGGGGGAGATGTTGAAACTTGAGGCGTTAGCGTTATGGTATGTTAGATAACGCTGCATTAAAAAAAATTGAAGTCAGCTCAATTAAAAAAAATAACATTAATAAAAATAAAGTTGGTTCAATTAAAAAAAACAATTACGTGCACCATGTAAAACTTGACATGAAATGAAATAATTAAAAAAGATTACACCTTTGGAAATTGGATCCCTTGCGGTGCTTGACAGATCTGGATTTAAGAAGCATCTACGCTGGTTTAGTCTGAACCTCTTCTTTAGCTTTGACTATGGGGTCCAATCCTTGGTTCCAGCATCAAGATGTCCTGGAAGGTATTAATACCTCCCTTGAATTTTAATCTGTATTGGCTATTATGTGTGGAACATTCCTAATATTGTTAGACCTTGGCATTGCATTTTCCCAGCACATGGGGAAATATCAAAATGAAATGACTGGTAGTCTGAGAGTGCGGTGTGGCTTTGTCTAACACTGGCATAGGCCGAGACTCCAAATAGTAAAAAAATGAAGGTATTTTGTTCCCAGAACATGGCTTGATCCAGTTGCTTAAGGGCCTGCTTATTTCCCTTTTTGAAATTTGACCGGGTGAACTGTAGGCCCAGGGAGTCATCCGTTCTGTACTTCTTGTGGTCTTACAACCCAAGCCAAGCTCTAAGACTGGGCAAGGCTTCCTTCTCTCTATTAGTCAGCTTCACCAGGAGCAACCCTTCTACATCTTCTACAGTGTTTACCATATTAAAGTTTCCATTAAGCCAATGAGCTTCCTGGAGCTCATCAGCTATCTGTCTCTGAAAATTTGCTCTCTCTTGCATAATTGGAGATAGGATAGTGAGGGACTCTACCTTCATTTCCTCCATTTCTTCACCTAATCCTCTGAGGGTGTCAAAAATATTAAAAATAAAACCCTATGTTGTTATAGCATGTTCCAATTAGATTCTTTTGTTTCTGAGGTTTTAGATTTCTGCAGTAAATCTAAATTTGTGGATGTCAGTTGCACATTGAATGATCAGTGCATAATTTGTTTTGTGGCTATCTGCATTGGAGAAAAAAACTATTACTCACAATGAACATTGACTTTAATAATCAATTTTGCAATAGCATATGTTTTCTTTCTGACTTAAATTTATTCCTGATATCTATTAGGGGCAGCTGCATTTGATATGGAATATGCACACTGGGTTGAGGAACAAAACCGACAAATTTCTGATCTCAGGGCTGCTTTGACAGCCCATGTAACAGATATTGAACTCCGTATTCTTGTTGAGGGTGGCATGGCTCATTATGATTCGCTTTTTCGTATGAAGAGTGTCGCTGCAAAAACTGATGTTTTTCATCTTGTTTCTGGCATGTGGAAAACACCTGCTGAGCGTTGTTTTATGTGGATGGGAGGCTTTCGTCCATCAGAACTCCTAAAGGTGAGTTGAAAATCTTAGCACAAATACTGACCAATATTGAGTTCACAAGATGATAAACAGCAGCTGCACTCAGTTGCTGGTTAGACATTAATGATTAATATGGTTATCTTTTATTTTCAAGAACAAGCTTTGATGGTAGATACTACATTGGTAGACTGTAATTTACTTGCCATTTTCTCGTCTTGTGCAATCTTTTCTTGCATCTTAGGTTTTTGTCTGCATTATTGTCTAGTACTGATATACTTGGGCCTTCTGGCACTTACCTTTTCTCATCCCATGGCGTTCACTTGAAAAATGTTGCACAGCAAATATGCTACTTATGTGCTAGGTATAGTTATGGGATGTTGAAAGATAAATTCATGCATCTGCTTTAGTTTGTTTATTTGTAGAATGGTGTGTGCATATGTGTGTGTGTGTGTGCTAGGAACCTTCTGTTTTTCCAGATTTCTACCTAAGCATTATTGAAGGACATTGGCAGTTATTTAAAGACATAGTAAAGTGCTAGAATTAGCAATTTACACTTTTATAAACATACGAACTCTGTGTCTGTGTGTGTGTGTTGCACTGGCTTTGGGGACGGGGAATGATGGGGACAGGGGGACGAGTTTCCGGGACGGCTAGAGTGCACCCCTAAAATTTTCAGGGGACAGCAGGTTGGGAACGGCAATAATATATATATATATATATATATATTTTTTTTAAATTCACCATATAGCATAAACATGAATGATAAATATAAAGCATTGAAATAGATTAAAACATTGAAATAAACATTGAACTAGTTAAGAAATCTGAAATTCATATTAACAATTTAGTAATTACAAAACCAAATACTCAGTTGGCAAATTGGAACAAATACATTGTAGAATACGATAAACCGTTTTTGTTGCCAGACCAATACACCATTGTCTCTTTCATTGGAGTTATAGTTGCATCATAAATTAATTTCTTGAGAGTTAGTTGACTAGCTTTTGAGATGGAAAGAAAATCTAAAAGGGGGACACAATGTTATTGTGAGACAACTTGCACTAAGCTGAGTGTGCAGGCTGATGTATGCATCAAAGTTACTCATTAACAAGAAACCATATTCAAGCATACAAACAAATGAATGAACCTAAGTTTTCCCTATTGTTGTACTCTTCAGTGCTTTGAATGGTGGTATAATCATGAATAAACCAGATGCAATTGTGCTAGATTAATGCAAACACCAATTTCAAAAAATAGTGTGCTGTAGGAGAAGCTGACTGGTGTGCTGTAGGCGAAGCTCGCTGGTGCACCTGTAACTTGTGAGTGCCGGTGGCGAACAGAAGAGAAGCTGAGTGCGAGGAGAAGAATGGAAGAGTGATGGAGGAGAGGAATGGAAGAACCGATGGGTAGGGTTTACGTTTAGGTGCGGGGGGTTTATGTTTAGGTGGTTGCAGGCTTGTATTTGGGTTTTTAATTTATTATTTAATCTTAAACTGCAGGTGGGGTCAAGGGACAGTTGACTGACCCTAATGTTTTGCGAGGGACAGATTGGGAATGGCTTAGGAGTCCCTGTGTACTGATGACGTCCTGTTAGCACACTTTTTCACCCTCCAATCAGATCTGATCTAACAATAAATCAGCGATGAAAAAGGGGCTAATTCAAGGAGTGAATGCCCTAAGTGTCACCGGAAAACCTCCTCTCCATTTGGGCTGGTGCGTGCCAACCTCAGGGGAGAGTCGCTAAGTACCTCGCTGCTGATTTAAGGCTGATTTTCTGCAATAAAACACAAAAAACAGCAGCCAAAAGTGCCTTGGACAGCATGTAAAAACCACCCAAGACGATAGGAAAACAATGATAATTTTAATTGGAAGGATCCTTGCAGTGTTAGCATTAGAAAGATGAATAGAAAGAGGAAAAGAAAGCACAATTAAAAGGTCGATTCTAACGACAATAAAAGGCTCAAAGCTATTAATTGACTACACAAAGTAAGATCATAATACTGACAAGAAACGAAAGCTTGATACGATCACAACACTTCTCTATTAATGGCTTGCCAAAGGGCTGATTGCACCACAGAAACCAAGCACAAGAACCGGTAGAGTGGCTATCTCTGCACAAAGAACTAGAAGCTAGTCTATAGAAGAATGAGAGAAGAGAGAATGTATGCTGCTGATGCAAAAATCCGACCCTGAACACTGAGGAGACCACTCCAATATATAGTTGAGTGAGGCACACCTCCCAAGAAAAGCATAAGGGGGCGCACATGTGAGTAAAAAGGGCAATTAAGGTGCATGGGAGACTAGGAGGACATGCACATGAAGGAGAGGGTTTAGGGCGCATGAGAGGATAGAGAATGCGCACTAAGAGAGTCAATGTGCATGGGAGGATGAGATGGCAACTCAAGGAGATAAAGAATGGCACATGTGGAAGCTAGAAAGGAGAAATTAAGCGCATGGAAAGAGGGAGGAGAGAAGAGTGAAGTAAACTCACGCATGAGAGATGGAGAGAAGAGGGTCGTCGTGCCCTAGAAAATAAGGCCTCAATGCACAAGATGGAAAGAACACATGAGGAAGGCGCACGCGTGGGAAAAGAGGAGGTCAAGGAGGCGCATTAATGACCCAATGCGCTAGGTATAGGGAGAGGGAGAGAGATATAGATGGCGCATGGAGGAAAGACTAGGAGGAAGGATGCGCATGGGAGGTGCTAATAATGGAAGAAGGAAGGCATGTGTATGCTTGGAGAAGGAATGCCCCCTAATATATAGGGACTAAGGTGCATGTGTGAAGATAAAAGGAGTTTAATGCATGGAAAGTGAGATATATGGAGAGTGAAGCGAGAGAAAGGTGAGTTGAGCTTTAATTAGCCCAATTAGGCCCAAATAGACATGTGCCACCTCACCCACATGCCCATTTCATTAATTAATTGCCTTACTCTTTGAAAAATGCGCCCCCTCTATTAAATATGCCATCCAACTGTCACATGTCACATTGTCATCTGCCATTTGTCGGAATCTGATTACGCCACTTGTCACCTTGGGAGGTGACCACCCATGCTATAAATAGTAACTGCTAAAAAGTTAAAACAAGAGTCTGGCCCTAAAAAACAGGAAATCACCATAAGTGGCTGGGATGACTCGGAGATCACTTCCAAATATAATATGTCTAAAAATAGACATTGCTAAAGATAGAATCTTGCCGCATCATTCTCATCGGATTAGATTCTTCGTGAGGATTCCAAATATGCAATTAGAATTTACAAGTGAGGCTTGGAACTCTACTAACTAAAAATAGTAATTCCTTGCATGTCTCTCGAAATCGACTCATCGGATTTAATTTTTTGTAAGGAATCCGGATATATGCTCAGAATCATCATCTGAACCTTGATCTCCACCTGCTAAAAATAGAAAGTACTGGCATGTCATCCCTGAAAGGGCTCACTGGACTCAAAATGTCTCAAGGATCAATACTGTATGCTCAAATTTGACATGCGAGTCTCCGAACACTGCCTCCTAAAAAGTAGGAAACCTGCTAAAAATAGAAATTTCTCTCAAATTAATGGAAAAATGCACTAACTCCGTCTCTGCAACAAAAACCACCACTACAGGAGTCCTGTACCTATCTTTGATGGGAACCAACCCTTGGCTCACGAAAATGCTCAATCCGGGTAAATCTCTGAATGCCAACCAAAATAGACTATGTTGACTCTTAACCCTTAGGATTCTCAAGGGAGAGAATCCATGGGTTAACACGTCCCTAGCCATTCTAGAACATTCCCAGATCGCTTCTTTACATCGAAACGTAGGGTACGAGGGGTTTTTTGGGATCTCCTTTAGTTTGTTTATTCATAGTTTACTTGGTCAAACTTGATCACTCACCAAACCCTAGGAGACTTGGTCAAATATGATCACCCTCCAACCATTTTGTACTCTTACTAAATAGTTACTAAATTATAAATAATTACTAAATTATAACGTACATATGTGTACAGACTTCTCTTGTGCTTAAATACTTGTTTTCTTGCTTATTCACTCGTATGCGAGTTCCTTCTACGTTGTTGTTGTTGCGCACATATCAACTTGCTTCTAATGACATTAGATAGGTTATCAAATTGTAAAATGTTCTTCTGATTCAACATAAATTGAGTAGAGTCTATAAATCCTGTGTATTGTAGAAATTTGTCATTCTCTTTCAATTCTATGGTTTATTTGAGCACAATTGAAATTGTCCATATTAAATGCGAATTCGCAATGTGAAGACACAAATAGCTAGGGATGAATTATATCATTGCCCACATTTGAAGTCTATGATAAAAGTTGGGTTTGTATGTCAATCTTTGGGAGGCAAGATCCATGTAATGCAAATATAGTCCCTTGGAGACATTGATATTCAATGCATTAAGTGAGAATTGGAAGGAAGGAAAATAATCAATGAAGATGCCCACTAAATGTAGAAATGACGAAACCTAAACATACCAATAGATTGATAGTTTTGGATTCATGTGAGCTAATAATCACAAGTAAGGGAAATGATTCCTTCCAAAGAGAGTATCAACTACACATCCAACAATTATGAGATAAAAAACAATGTTGAACACAACTGCCAAGTGTAACAAGCGACTACCAATTTTTTTAAACACAATCTCAATAGGCAATCTTTGTAAGTGAGGAACAATAATTTGAACTCTCTCCATACTTGTCCACTGCGTTGGAGGAAGGCCTAACCCTTGATACCATGGATCGATAATGTTTTGTTGGTTGGATAGGAGTGTTAGAAATCCACTTCTTGGTGTGCATTTCCTCAAAAAGAACCTAAAAGTAGCTTCTCTAGGAATGATTAATAGGTGTTTCCCTTTCAAAGGCTAACCTTTACTGCTGGACATAGATTGAATCTTTGTTGTTGGTCCATTAAATAGTCGGACCCCCAAAAATTGTGCATATGCAAGAATTAACATTTCTAGGAGCTATCATATGTAGGTGAGTGTGAGATGTTGTCTTAATAGTGCTTTGTTGGTAGTATGTAAGACCATGGCCTTGGATATACAATGGTTAGCTTGTAATTGCTTAGAGTTGCAAATGGTCACAAAAGCATCCAATTGTTGCTCTCGCCCCTCTAATGAGTGAGAAAGGAGGGAAATATCATTTGCAAAGAAGAGTATAAATGTTAGGACTCCATATAACGAACATTTGTTCATTGTATACATTTTAAGCTCAAAATATATTAGCCAAAGAGAATTAGGGGCAAAGGGCATCATTGTTTCAACCACAATAATATTGTGATATCCTAGAAGGACACATGAGTACAAACTCTATGAGTCACACTTTCATATAATGCAAGAACTGTTTAGAGATTCTCTAAAGTAAACGTTGATTGTTAAAGTTCCTCCAATAGCAAATTTTGGGACCTATGTCAAAAGCTTCCCAAAAATCTACAAAGCAATAATAGGCTTTTTACAATAGTGCCTTTCATCACATTATTGCTCCTTATAAGGATTGCTCAATTACATGCATGGTTACTTAAATGAAGGTAGGGGGAGGCAAGGGGAGTCATGGAGATCCTCAATGTGAGGAAGAAGTGAGGGAGTTAGGATATTGTCAACCATTGTTCACCAACAATTATTAGCCTCTGAGTTGTTCTGGAAGTGTTTACACCATTAGGGGTGCATTTCATGTGATGTGGGGTGCACGGTGAAATTCTAGCCCCTTGTTGTATCTTAGACTGTTTAGATTGATTAACATTTGGAGAGATTACTGTAGGTGGATGCTTGTCCTCGAGATATGTGCTAGAGGAGGCACACTTGTTATCTTATGTGGTAGTGATGTTTTCTAAATGACACACGTGTCGAGGATTCGACCTTGGCATAAGATGTGGAGCTATTTTATGGAGGAGCACTAGGTTCTAGGAGGAAGGGTGCTTATCCCTAGGAGCGTCGAGATCACACGACGCACTCTAGGAGGTTAAGCGCTTGGCTTGAGGGAGTCTTGCTTGGAGGGTGCACCATTTGGTAGTGATTATGAACCTAATACTCACATGTGGAGGAGGGGCGTTGGATCTTGTCTTGGAGAGTATGCAACCTTGTGATGATGAGCACTTGGCATGTGGAGCCTTAGCTCAAAGAGCACACCACTTGAGGGGGTGGAGTCCAACCATGTTGCGACATGTGTAGACCTTGGAGAGGAATACTCTTCATATAGACCTACTATAGTGGTTTAGATTATGTTGCTTGTGGTCTTAGTCCACCTTCAATTGTTGGCATCCCTAACCTATCTTATACGAAGGGAGGAGAGTGCCTTTGTATGACAACTTAGTCACTAGATCATTTGTATCTTCTTGATGTACTGGTCTTGTAGTCTTTATGCTTGTGTGATGCAAGATTTGAAAGGCTTAGGTGAAAACTTGGTGCAATAGGGTTTGTGTGAGATAAACTCTAGAGAATACTTGGAGTGCCAGGGTTAAAGTCTTGGTGTGAGCAAGACCTAGGGTTTATGTCATGAAATCCTAGAGAAGATTTGGAGTTCTTGATACTAGTGGAGCTTGTGTGATGCAATTTTGTGAATTTCCTTGAAGACTTGTGTGATGCTAGCTTATTGTGGAGCCTTTGCTGTGGTTAGGAGAGCTTGGTGAGATGCCTTGCTAATGTTAAATTATGAGCTTGATTTCTTATGTGGATTATTTCTTTAAATTCTTCAACACTTTGATTCCAGCTTAATACATTTCAAAGATATAGAATCATAACTGAATAACAATAACCATGTAGATACATAAGCATGCACATCAACAACCCATATACCCTGGGGAAACCCTGTACAAGGAGAAAAACCCCAGCAAAAGATCTTCCTTTATTGCATTAATAATGTATGATCACTTACAAATATCCACCATGAAAAATCTGCTCTTGAATGAGCTTGCCAAGATGATTTTGACCTCACTGTGTAACCTGTAAAAGCAGAGAGACCTTGCTGTCCTAATGTGCTGTTAGATACCAGCACTGTGGACAGAATTCATACGCTGGCTTAGGACTCCTTTGCTGCCTTTTCTGCTGATATATATCAGCACTGTTTGCAGGTTACCTTCACTGTCTTTTGGACTGATATACACAGCACTGTCACAGAGAACTTTTGTTGCCTTAGGGACTGATATACACAGCACTGTCACAGAGAACTTTTGCTGCCTTAGGACTCCTATGCTGCCTCTCCTCCTTCATGCTTACTCTGCATAACAAGTGTGTAGAATGAGGGGTTGACCTCTGCTTATAAAGGAGTGGAGAGGAGAAAGAGATGGCTCAAATTAGGAGCTTGAATGCATGCTTTCCTAACTTGACTTTACACTTCAGAAAATAGACCTTGGACATGAGTTCGAAAATAGAAGTAACATCCATGTTACTTGAGACTTCAGTTACAACTCCCCCTTGACTTGACAATGCATGCAAACTAACTCAGCATGCACATGTCTTGCATGCAACATGCAACTAGACATGCATGCAACATGCGACATGCAACATTGACTTTTTACAACTTGAGTTTAACAACTCATTCAAATCGACTCTTATCATGGAAATTCAAATTTCTCTTCATGGTGGATAATGTTACACGTGCCAACGCACTAGATCAATACATTTACATCATTTGCAATATCATGAAAATCGTTTGTTTCTAGCTCATAGGAATTTTACGTTCAACCTAACTTTTGCTAGATGCCTTGACTTTTTCTCATGGCTCACAAGGCTTGAGTAGGCTCACAGAGGTTGTACGTTCCCCCTGACTTTTGCACTAGTCTGTCTATGCTCAAAGAGGTTGTACGTTCCCCCTGATTTTTGCACTAGATTGTCTATGCTCACAAAGGTTGTACGTTCCCCCTGACTTTTGCATTAGACTTACATAACATCTCGTTCGTCTTGACTTTTGGTTTGACTCACAGAGGCTGTACGTTCCCCCTGGCTTTTGTCAATACCTCTCAAGACTAGTTGATTCTCCAAATCTCCCTGGCTAGCCTCAGGGTGGGCCATATGGCCTCATTGGAGAATGACTGTCGATGATGCCAAATTTAACACTCCCTCTCAGTGAGGGAGTCATTCTCAGCCACACCAAGCTTGCCTCTCAGCTGCACAAACTGTTTCAGTGGCAATGGCTTGGTCAGGCTATCAACTACTTGCTCGCTCGTGGCTATGTACTGTAGCTTTACAGTTTTTCTCTGGACCAACTCTCAAATGTAGTGGTACTTCATGTCAATATGTTTTGACCTGTCGTGAAATATCGGGTTCTCTGTCAGTTTTATGCAACTTTGATTATCACAGTGAACCACTGTCATCTCGAGCTTGTCACCAAACAACCCAAAAACCAATTTTCTGAGCCATACTGTTTCCTTGGTAGCATCACTTGCTGCAATGGACTCAGCCTTTGCTGTACTCTGTGCAATGGACCCCTGTTTCCTGCTTGACCAAGAGATCATAGCGGATCCTAAACTGAAGCAGTATCTGAAAGTACTTTTTCGGTCCACTGGGATTCCTACCTAGTTAGCATCTGCATACCCATATAGAAATAGGACCACCACTGGATGTATATCTCAGAGCATAGGTAATGGTCCCTCTGAGATATTTTAAGATGTGCTTTGCTGCCACCCAGTGTCTCTATCTCGGTTCAGCCATGAACCGACTCATTGCAATCACTGCATAGCATATATCTAGCCTGGTGTGGATGATGTACATCAATGATCCAATCAACTTCCTATACATGGGTGGGATCCACCAAATTTGAACCTGAATCAGAATCATGCAGCTTCCTCAGGTTGGTAACCATCGGAGTAGACATGGATTTGCAATCCATCATACCAAACCTCTTTAATACATCCACTGTGTATTTTCCTTGTGCCATAGATATCTCGCCCTGTCTTTGCCACACTTCCAATCCTAGGAAGTAATGCATCAAGCTTAAGTATTTCATCTCGAATTCTGAGATTAGCTCCCTTTTACACCAGGCTATTAGCCCTTCATCTCCTGCTAGAAAGAGATCATCAACTTACATGATTAGTATAACAAGTTGGTTCCCTCTTACCTTGAAGTACAAATTCGCATCAACATCATTTTTCTGAAAGCACAGGCTTTTAAGAAAGCCATCAATCCTGTCATACCAAACTCTAGGAGCCTGCGTAAGACCATACAAGGCCTTCCTTAGCTTGCATACATGAGTGTCTTTGTTATGCAGTACAAAACCATCTGGTTGATCCACAAAGACCTCATGTTCAATCTATCCATTCAAGAATGTTGTTTTTACATCCATCTGATGTAGCTTCCAACCAAGAACTAAAGCTAATGCAATAATAGCTCGAATGGAGGTAAACCTGGCTACATGGGCAAAAGTCTCTTCGTAGTCAATTCCTTCTTTATGAGTGAAGCCTCTGGTTACAAATCTTGCTTTGAACTTTTCCACACTCCCATTGGCTCCATGTTTGATCTTATAGATCCATTTGGAAGATACCACTAATTTGTCCTTTGGCCTCAGCAGAATGTCCCAGACATTGTTCTTTAGAATAGACCTGTATTCCTCAAGCATGGCATGCTTCCATACTTGCAATTTATCTGCTTCTTCAAATGAAGAAGGTTAGGCATCATTGATGCTTCTCATTAGTGCAACATAGCCTCCAAGCCTGTGAGGCCTCTTACTTTCCCTGAAAGTTCCTTTGGGATCAACTATCTTTTCTGCTTCCTGCACTGTTCCTTTAAGCCACCCTGGCTTCCTTTTGGCTGGAGGTTCTTCAAGAGTTCTTTCTAACTCTTTAGCAGGTTCTATGGGCTCATCACTTGGCCCTTCATGAGGTTCCTCCCTCTGATCATCTGACAATTCATTTTCAGAAGAGGGTGAAGCAGGCTGAACTGCTTCTGATTCGTGCTGAAGCTCTCTGGATTTATTGAATGCGTCTTCCTCATGGAAAGCAACATCTATGGTTACCTCTATCTGCCTCTGACCTGATACATATATCCTGTAAGCCTTGGAGTTCTCACCGTACCCCACAAAAACCCCTTTCTTGCCTGAGGGATCCATCTTTGTCCTCTTTTCCTTAGGGACATGAATATACACTGGACACCCAAATATCCTTAGATGCCCAATTTCATGTTTGATCCTTCAGAAGACCTCTTCAGGAGTCTTGTCCTTCAAGATAGCATGTGGACACCTGTTCTGAATATAGACGGCAGTGGAGGTAGCTTCTGCCCATAAAGAATTTGGCAGATCCTGGTCAAATATCATGGCTTTCGCTGCCTCATAAATTGTCCTGTTTTTCCTCTCAACAACTCCATTTTGCCGAGGGTTATATGACATGATCAACTATCTCTTGATTCCTGCTTCCTTGAAAAAATCCTCAAATTGGAGAGATTCAAACTCTCTTCCAGTGTCTGTTCTAAGGGTTATGATGTGTTTCCCTGTCTGCTTTTCAATAAAAGCTTTATACTCTTTGAATTTATCAAATGTGTCACTTTTAGCTTTAAGAAAATATATCCAACATTTTCTTGAGTAATCATCAATAAAAATGACATAATACAAACAACCACCGAGTGAGGTGGATGACATGGAACCACATATATCAGAATGAACCATATCTAAGATGCCCTAAGCTCTGCTGTCACTACTAGGAAATGCTTTCTTTATATTTCTACCTAGCATGCATCCTTTACAAATTTCATTTTTACTAAGAGAAATAGAGGGCATGCCACATACCATGTTCTGCAGATTTGGAAGTGCTTTGTAATGAAGATGTCCAAGTCTTCTGTGCCACAACTCGCTAGAGGTAGTCGCATCATGAGCCAATGCTTGAACTGACTGTCCTGTCACGACGTACAATCCTCCTCTGTGAGTCCCAATGAGTTCTGCTGTACTCAAGTGGCTACCTTTAGCCCACAATAGTGCCTTCTTGTCCTTGAAGATCACCCAATATCCCTTGTCCTCAAGGGTTGCAACTGATAGTAGATTCTTCTTGAGCCTGATAACATATAATACTTCATCAACATGAAGCCTAGCCCCAGATTCCAATTTGAAGGAGTTAGAGCCTACTCCCTCTATCTTGTAACATTTGTCATCCCCAAGCTCAACCTGCTCTGCAGAAGATTTTGTCTTGAATTCTGAGAGGATTTCCTTGTACCTCGTCATGTGCTTTGATGCACCATTGTCTACTAACCAAGTTTTCGGCCCCGTGCAAACTGAACTGGATAAGGCAGAAACCAGGTAATATTATTTTCTAGTTTCTTTTCCATTAGAAGGACTTTTCTGTTTTCGTTTGGATTCATCATCGTCAGCAATTGAGGCATGATGTTTCCTTTTCCTTGGATTTTTCTTCCTATACCAACAGTGTTTAGCAAAATGACCCAACTTATTACAACTAAAGCATTTAATCTTTAGATGTATCAATACTCTTTCCTTTGAACTTACCTTTGGTGTTTGACTTCCTCTGAGAGCCTTTCTGGAAAGTGACTTTCTTCTTTCCCTTGAATCTTGATGTTAATGCTGAATGCTCTTCTTTGGTTGGCTCGCTCCTGGTTGCAGTGCGACTCTCCTCTTGGAGGAAATCATGCGATAACCTCTCAAACGTGGGTTGAATCTCTCTCCCACTTACGCTGGATAAGAAAGTCTCCCATGAAGAAGGAAGACCATCAAATATGGCCCGCATTAAGTCATCATCGTCCACTGTGACACCTGTGACCAAAAGATGATCTCTGATCTGGGCTATTCTGGAACAGAAAGATGCTACTGATTCACCTTTCTCCATCTTCAAATACTTAAGCTTGTGCTTAAGTGTTCTCTTCTAACTTGGAGCCAGTTTCTCATACAGATTCACCAAGGTATTTATACAGTCCTTGGCGGTCATTAACGAAGTCATCGCTGGCATTATACTGTCTTTGACTGAGTCAAAGATGATTCACTTGGCCTTTGCTTGACTCTTCCTTAAGGCCGCTCTTCCTGCATTAGTGGTGGGTTCCTCCACCACTGTGGTCACATATTGCTCAAGATCATGCTCCTGCAAGATATTTGTTATTCGGAGCTTCCACACATTGAAGTTGGCAGCGCTTTCGAGCTTATCCTAGGCCCTGACTAAAATGGAGGATGCCATGGACCTTACGCTGGAAACTTAATCAAGCTCTCTTGGATCTCTGTGTACCCTGCTACTGCACTTCAACAAGCTTATCACACCCTAAGCTCTGGTACCATGTTAAATTATGAGCTTGATTTCTTATGCGGATTATTTCTTTAAACTCTTCAACACTTTGATTCCAGCTTAATACATTTCAACAATATAGAATCATAACTGAATATCAATAACCATGTAGATACATAAGCATGCACATCAACAACCCATATACCCTGGGGAAACCCTGTACAGGAAGAGAAACCCCAACAAAAGATCTTCCTTTATGATCACTTACAAATATCCACCATGAAAAATCTGCGCTTGAATGAGCTTGCCAAGATGATGTTGACTTGACTGTGTAACCTGTAAAAGCAAAGAGACCTTGCTGTCCTAATCTGCTGTTAGATACCAGCACTGTGGACAAAATTCATACGCTGCCTTATGACTCCTTTGCTGCCTTTTTTGCTGATATATATCAGCATTGTTTGTAGGTTACCTTCGCTGTCTTTTGGACTGATGTACACAACACTGTCATAGAGAACTTTTGCTGCCTTAGGGACTGATATACACAACACTGTCACAAAGAACTTTTGCTGCCTTAGGACTCCTATGCTGCCTCTCCTCCTTCACCCTTACTCTGCATAACAAGTGTGTAGAATGAGGGGTCGACCTTTGCTTATAAAGGAGTAGAGCGGAGAAAGAGATGGCTCGAATTAGGAGCTTGAATGTGTAGAAATTCTGAGGTCCTATGAGGCTGCCATCTAAGGTCTGTCCTTGACCTTAGTATGGCTCTAAGTTTCAACTGTATGGCTGTCTTCTTTTCCTGTTTTAGGACAGCAAACAGTCATCCCACTTTCTGCTCAATGTTTTATAGGTTAAGTGCTCTTTTAAGGTGCCCTTGCAAGTGTTTTCTTATCTCAATGTTAGCACATGCAATATAACTTAAAACACATAACACTACCTCTA
>ML790343.1:159554-184166 GCA_009831015.1 Picea engelmannii | reverse complement strand
TTCCCCACACTGGGGTTTTTCCAGGGTCATTTGACCAAATATCATTGTGTCATTAAATGTGTGCTTGCTGATATAATTTCTGAGTTTTTAGGACAGCCATTGAAAAGATTATTTATTTCATGTGTTTCAGTCAAATATCATTTAATATTTAATGCATATTAATGTTGGCAAATTTCATTAATATTGGGAAAGGGCATTAAACATTTGGAGTGATAAGGAGTGATTGAAACCGGGATTGGGATAAATTGCAGGGTGAGAAAAACACAGTAAAAATCAACAGAGTTAGGGTTAAGACCCTTCGTCTCAAATATGAAATTGAAATGCTTGCTGTTTTTTTAATTTCTGAGCAGTTTTTTTTATATATCTCCTGTCATCATTTCCAGCCTTCAAACTCAGCACTTGGGCATTTAATCAGCCATGAAAAATTAAAAAAGGTTTAAGTGGGTCAATTTTAATTAGAAAACCTTGCTGCATGTTTCCAAAAATTATAAATCTGCACATAAAAGTTTAAAACCAATAACATGAGTGATTCCAACAATAGCAGTAGCTGTGATAGTAGAGGGTCATGTTGGAAGTGGGATAGATGTTGAAAGTGGGAGTGGAGTTGCCACCTCATCAATGCTGAATGAAACCCAAGCCAATGCCAATCTCTGCCCACCAAGGAGATTGGATGAATATGCAAAGGGGGCATTTGATTGAAAGAAACCAGTTTTTGCTATATGCAACCAAAGTACTTGGCCCCACCAACATAAAACCAGCAAAGCAAAGTGGTGGGTCATGATGTTGGAGATGCAATGGTTGTGGCCATCCTTGGGTTGGGAGTTATAGTTGGGTTAGGTAGCACCTTTTGGGCATAGGTGGAAAAGGGGTTAATGTATGTGTGAAATTAGCCACGCTGCAAAGCTTTGAGCTTTTGAGGATGCAAATGGCAGTGGATTTAAAGGGCACTTTCTCTAGCCAAATTTCCATGTACTAAGTTGTTCACAATGTGGAAGCAATTGCAAGCTCCAAAAGGAAAGCTAAAAGTAAATCATCCATGGGCCTTATGCCTCCACCATATCCCATTGGGAGTGGGACATCTTTATCCAGATGAAAGGGTTCTCATTCTTATGCAATAGGACCAACTATCACAGGGATGTATGGTAAGTTGAATTGCAATGATACAAATGATGCCATTGGCAAGTTTCCCTTTTCTCATGGCATTCCTTGCCATGTTAGTCGCTCTTCTTATTATAAGGGGATGTTTTGTGCAATTGCAACATCGAGACTCTAATATGTTTCCCCAAGTAAACACAATGTTGTGAGATTTGTACTCTTTTAAGACTTGGTTGGCATGTGACTTGGGAAGATCTGACAAACTCTTTTAGACTCTTTTCGGACTCGACAAAGAGAAAATATACTCAAAATATGGTATGGCGAGTTTTAGAGGAGTTTGGCAAGTGGGGAGTACGACAAAAGAGTCAATAGGAGTTACTCTTTTTAGTGGTGACTCGACGAGACTCGACAAGACTTAGGAGTCTAACAACATTGGGTGAACATAAGTTGACAACAATGATTTTAGAAAGGCAAGTGTCCAATATTAATGTGCAAAAAGAGTAGATGAGACAGAGATGGTCAAGGGTAGGTTGCTCTATTGTTATGGTGGGTGGACATGCATTGCGAAACGTCCACTTATCAACATCATAGTTACATGCCTAGATGGGCCTTTCTTTCTTAGAGTTATTGATTGTTCTGGAAAGCACAAAAATGCAGCTTTCCAATTTGAGCTTCTTTGATATGCTATAGAGGAGGTTGGGCCTACGAATGTCATGCAGGTTGTGACAGATGCAATAACAGTTTGCAGATTCGTTGGGTTATTAATTTAGAGTAAATACAAGTATATTGTTTGGACCCCTTGTTGTGTGCATGCACTCAACAATGGATTGAAAGACATTGGCAAAATTTAGTGGGTATCCACCTTGGTGATAATTGCTAGAGATGTGGAGATGTTTATCTGCAACCACCACACCTCCTTAGCCATGTACTGGGCTCACTCAATGAAGGAATTCCTTAAGCCCAGAAAGACTAGATATGCTAGTTGTTATCTCTTATTGGAGAGAATGTTGGAGGTGCAATCAACATTGCAAACCATGGTTGTGAGTCCAGATTGGAACAAGTGAATAGAATCTAGACAAATAAGGAGAAGAACATTAGGATTTAGATATTGGATAACGAGTGATGGACAAATTGTAGTTATTTGTTGTCATTGTTATGCCCTATAGATAAGGTCATTCGCTACACAAACCCAGATTCCCCCCGACCTTGGAGAAATCTATGAGACTTTTGATAGCATGTTGGGTTAAGTAAAGGCAATTCATGAGAAATAGCCCCTCCTTAAACTTTTGATTTGACACATTATTTAGCGTAGGTGGGATTGAATGAACACACCTTTGCACATGGCACGATATGCACTTAACCCAAAATGGTATATGCCAAGGCTTGGTAGAATTCTTCCCATTTAAGATCCAGAGATCTCGAAGGGATAAGCCTCTAACGTTTATAACTAACATTTATAAGCGTCAATAGCTTGCAACCTTACAAATCCTAATCCAGCACAACATCCTAGAGCAATTCATCGTTATGTAATATCACCACAACTGAGGACTTCAACCAAGCGTAAGACTTAAATGCATAAATATTAGTTGATTGTATGACTTTTTGATACACATCAAGAAATAGAAAGGGCTTTTGGGCAAAGAAAGAAAAGTATATTTTGTTTTTGGGGTTTTTAAGCCAGGTTTATTTTTCTAAAAAGGAGAAACGCTAGGTTCATATTTTTGGTTTAAAAAGATGGGCTAAGTTCTTTATGCTTGATTTAAAGCTAGGTCTATTTTGTTTGAACATTAAAAAAGGGGGGTTTTAGAAAAAAATGGCAAGAGTCCTTTTTTTTGGGAGAGAAATCTTGTCCAAAAATCATGTCCAACTCATCCTGATAATTTGCTGACCCATTTGATAAGTAACATATTGATGCTGACAATGCTGACACGACTGACCCGGCTTCTGATTCTGAAAGTGCTACATCAACGTTCGTTTCACATGGAGTTTCCTCAAGAAAAAGACCATCAAAAGAAGCCATGGTATCCTAGATATTGCAAACTACTTCCCCCTTGAATTTTTCTTTAACAGGCGCTAGGAAGTTAGACAATATTTCATAATTCCCAATCTCAGTCATGTGATAGACATAGTCATTCATGTTAAATTTGGCAGCATCGACAACCATTCTCCAATGAGAGGCCATGCGGGCCACCCTGAGGCTAGCCAGGGAGATTTGGAGAATCAACCAGTGTTGTGAGGTATTGACAAAAGTCAGGGGGAACGTACAACCTCTGTGAGTCAAACCAAAAGTCGGGACGAACAAGATGCTATATGATCTTGTGAGTCTAGCCAAGACAAAGGAAGAAGCCTTATAGGTCTAAGAGAAAAGTCAATATGCAAGTCTAATGCAAAAGTTAGGGGGAATGTACAACCTTTGTGAGCATAGACAGTCTAGTGCAAAAGTTAGGGGCAACATACAACCTCTATGAGCATAGACAGACTAGTGCAAAAGTCAGGGGGAATGTACAACCTCTGTGAGCTTAGTCAAGCCTTGTGAGCCATGAGCAAAAGTCAAGGCATCTAGCAAAAGTTAGGTTGAATGTACAATACCTATGAGCTAGAAACAAACAATCTTCCTTATGCAAATAATGTAAATGTACTGATCTAGTGTGTTGGCACATGTAACATTATCCACCGTGAAAAGAAATTCGAGTTGCCTAACTCAAGTTGTAAAAGTCGAATTGCATGTCTAGTTCGAGTTTGTCAAACTCAAGTTGCATGTCAAGTTCGAGTGGTTTAAACTCGAGTTGGCAAGTCGAGTTGCAAGTCAAGTTGCATGTCGAGTTGCATGTCAAGATGACAAAGTCGAGCTGCATGTTATGTTGGCATTTCGAGTCTCAAGTCCAGTTGCAAGGGCGAGTTGTCATGCCATGTAACATCAAGTCTCAAGGACAAGTTGTCATGCCATGCAAAGTCAAGTTACAATTCGAGTTGAGTTGTGAAGTCCAGTCTAAAGGCGAGTTGTAAACACATGCATTCTGTTCCTAATTCGAGTTCACTCTTCTCTCCCTCCTGCACCTATTATATACAGAGTTTGACCCCTCTTCATCACTCACTTGTTATGCAGTGCAAGAGTGAAGGGAAGGAGGTGAACAAGAGAGGGAAGCGTATGAGTTTTAGTACTGCTGTCTATTATTCTACACAGTGAGAAAGGACAGCGCTGGAATTAATTTATTGCAGCTGATATACACAGTTGCAAAGGCAGCAAAGTATAATTTACTGTGTAAAAGGGCAGCAAAGGATTTTTGCTAGTAGTGCTGGTTTATAACAGCAGTAAGGGACAGCGAAGCATTTCGTTGTTTGCCGGTCATACAGTCAGGTATTTTTCATGGTGGTTTATTGTATATGATCTTACATATTATTTGCAAATAAAAAAAGATTGTTTGCTGAAGTTTTCTCCCTTCTTGGGTTTCTATAGGGCAAATTCTTGTGCATGTGTGAGATTCTATTTGTGTACTTATTCTACTACTGTTCATCATTTCAAGTGTCCATCTTTTGCTGTTTGAAAGATCAAGTTTTATTTAAAGTGTTGAAGAAATTAAAGAGATAATCCGCAGATTAAATCAAGCTCAATAACTTAACAATTCATTGGTTCTTTTGGATCTTCTACATGGAATTTCCTTTCCTTCTCCCTATGAAGTTTGACAAATGAATTTTCAGAAGGGATGGTGGCATATGATAAGTCCATCTGAATATGGCCTCCTAAAGTAGCAACTCACTTCCTAGATAAAAGCATGCCCCATGCATCAGGTACATCAATAACAAGTATGTCCATGGGAAATGTGATATTAGGATAAGCTGCCAATTTAACTGGTAGATTCAAAATTATCCCGTGTGTTTCAATTTCTCTGAAATCCATGGCACATACATTGTGATAAGGTCTTGTGATTTTCAGATTCAGCAGTTCGATGACATTCTTGGTGATGATATTTGATCAAGCCCCAGAGTCATACATATAATTATGCAGGAGAAGATCGTTTATCATCAACGATACAAAGAAAGGTGGATGATCTTCCTTTGTCCAATCCATACTATGCAAAACAACAGGGACATCTTCATGATACTCTTTAGATTTCTCAAAAGTTTTCGCTTGATACTTCACAAGACTTCTCTCATTAGGACCCTCTATAGCTTTTAACAATTTATCTTTCTGTGAAGGTATCTTAATGAGATTTGCCACTAGAAGCAAAACCTTAGCGTTTGATATTGAACTTCCCAAGTCAAAACTTAGATCTTTTGTTGGAGGAGTAAATGCTTTGGGAATGTTTTGATATGACTTATTATCATTCCCTTTCCTTTGATACATTACTCCTTTATATCTGGCCATTTCTAAAATCTGCTCAGGAGTAGGCTTCTCACCATACAACCTAGTCACATTATCAACTTTTAAATCCTCCTTCTCTTTACTTAGATTTATCGTTTGCTTCCATTGATCACTTGTGACAGAATGAGTTTTTCCTACATTATTTATAAAATCCGGGCGTCCTGATTATCCAACATAGTTACTTGTTCCAAGAAACCCTTGTTCATTGATCTTACCAAATACAGGGCAAGTGGATTCCTCATGAAATTCTTCACAAGCTCTACAAAAAGGAGGAGCCTCTTGCTGAACCATATTCATGGCTTTCAGTTGATTAGGTGGCCTTTGATCTTGGGGAGGACGTCTTTTCTGCCATCTTTCATTGTTTTTCCTAGGTTGGAATCTATTAGTTTGGGATCTCTCCATGGAAATCAATCTATTTTGCATGGCCTTTAACTAGGCTGCATGGTGGCCTCCATGGCCTTCATATTTTCTTTCATTTCTGTCAACTCTTTCAAAGGGTCTGAAGAAGAATCTTACTTTCTATTGCAACTGTTTTATCTTTGGACTCTGATTGCTTTGACTTGTTACCCCTTGTGAAACCAGGCAGGTTGGACTTGCTAGATGCTTGCATGTTCCTATCAATCTTAATAGCCATTTCTTGGGCAATCTTGAGAGTTGTTGGCTCTTTATCTCTGAGCTGATACCTCATCTCACCATTGAAGGCTGAATATAATAGGTGAGAATGGATTTATCTGGAGGTTTAATATCCGCATGAAGGCTTGAAGTCAAATCATTTAAGTTTTTGTTAAATCCCTCCATTGTTTCATTCTCATTCTTTTTTATACTATGAAGTGCAACCAATAAGTGACGATGCTCTTTCTTATCACCCCATCTCTGTGTGAATGCTTGAATCAAATCTTTGATGGTGGTGAACTTGTTGTCATCTAATCCAAAGAACCAGTCAAAGGCATCTTCTTCAAGGGACAAGGCAAACAATTTCATTTTTACATCCTGATGGTTATGAGCTGCACCACTACACCATTTGTTAATACAAGATGAAAAAGCTTTAAGGCGGGACTTGGCACTAACAACATTATTTCTCTAGAAAGAAGGTAATTTTTCAATATCCTTTTGAGGTAGAGCATGAGGATAACCATTTATTTGAGAAAAATCAAGTCGACTAAAATAATCATCCATTTCTAAACTAGAATTATTAAAAAGCAAGTGTATATCCGAGATGGACTCGAATCCAAGATGATCAAGGATTCTACGAAAAGTAAGTTTGTTCAACCTCCTCCTACAAACCTTTTTAGGTTTAGGGATGAAGTTAAGCAAACCTTGTGGGTTCCTTCTTGTAGAATACTTCGTAAAATTTTGATTAAGTGGAGTCGCCAAATGATTGAGTCTATTTATGATAAACAAAAAGCATAAAAAAACAAAGTAAAAACAAAAGGGAAAACCAAAAGTCGTATTCTGGGAATAGAAAGATTTATCCTCATCACAACGCAAAAAATGTTGCTGCCTAATACACACCTTGGGTAGTGAGGAAGAAATATTGAATCCACTGGGTGTGTTCTTGGGGGTAAGTCTCGAGTCAACGTGTTGTCACCTTATCCTCAACTTCTCTGTCTAGGCCAACTCCTAGTGAAGCCAAGGGGGGTAGTCCCTAATAAACAATCTAAGGCTTGAGCTAAACTAAGCACAATTATTGTTCTAGGAGTTTATTCAAAGCAAAAGCAAGATACCAGTAACTCTACGCTAGCAACATATGTGACACAAAATAGAGTTTGATTATGATAAAGATAAAGTACCTCAATACAAAAGATATAGACTTAAAACAAATGCTAGTACTTGGAAGTAAATGATAAGCAATATGAAATATAGACCAGTGTCGATAATGTTGATGCTACTGTGAAGCACGTGCTTTTTACGTCCCAGACCCAACTCACGTACCACTTTCATCAATGAACAATCCCCTGGAGAGAAGAATAAGAAGAATTGGTTATTATCCCCACAACAACAACACGGAACGGGGGCTCGTTAAACGACTTATTCTATTAATAGATGGAGCTTGATCCACTGCCTACGTGCCCTTCACCAGTCATTTCGAGTCCCTATCTATTTTTTTTGCTTCACGATCGCTCTTCCTTTATCCCCGCGCTCCAAGAAGCATTGAGCATTCGCGTAGTATGAGAATGTGTTGTAGATGCTCTTGATACATATTATTATTAAATGAGTTGCTTGAGTGAGTGGGTTTATTGTGAAGTGGCTGTTGTGAGTGCAAGCCAACCGATGAATGTGAAATGTGTGCAAGTGATAACAATAAAGGAAATCTAATCTAGATGTGGCCCTTTAGAGGCTATCCCTCAAATTGGATGCAAAGAAGTATGCCGGAGGTCCAATGGGGAGAGTATCCCCCTGACTTCACACGCAAGTTCAATACAATTAACAAATACAAAGAGTAATGTGGGAAGTCCAACACGGGGAGAACCGAGATCTCAAGGAAGATCCCGTTTGACTTCACACACAATGCTCTATGTATTGTCCCAATAAGAACAATAACAACTATTGGATTTTCCTAGTTAAATCTAAATCCGCACTGATCAGTCCCCGTTGTGATGGGTCCCCCAGATCAATCTAAGCTCTCAAGGGGTCAGAGCAATACTAGGGGACGCTGTGTGGATTGTTTATTCCAACTTGAAATTGCAAAAAATTGAATTGCGAAAAGGAAACTAAACTAGAAAATTGAAATCTATTCTAAACTAATCTATGAAAATGAAATCTAAACTAACTGTTTTACAATGTTGTGATTGATTTTATTATTGTTTTTTATCTTTTTAACTTAGTGAAATTGAAAGCATAAGAAAAAGGAAAAAAAAAGACGATCACACAAAAGGACACTGATCTCCCAGGGGGGATGAAGACTGGGCACTGTGTAGCCCATTGGTTTTATTAATCTCTATTACAATCTTTTTGGGGAAATGCTTGTGGTCCCTTATATGGAACAATAACACTAAGCTTACAAGTTTTCAGAAATGTTTAGGAAGGAGGATAGGTGCTTCCGGGGTCTCGGATGGTCCAAATCCACCAAAATTCGTCAGAATCTCTCTTTGGCTATCTGCAAACCTGCAAAAAACAGCAAGGTATTGGGGGCAAAAGATGCCCAAAAATGCTTTGGAGGACCCTGAAAAATATGTTAGATGATATACAAAATTTGTGCAAAAAAATTCTAAGTAAAACCTACACTAATTTAATCAAAATAAGCCTCATAAAGCAAGAAAAAAGAGAGCCTTCTTAATGATATTGTTTGCTGTCCCAAAACAACAAATACTATTTCACTAAGTTTGCCCAAATGATCTTTAAAACACTCTAAGTAGATTCTACCTTCTAGTCTTTAAATTTCTCTTTTAGCTAAAAGGATAGATTATGTAAGCTAGATTTATTGAAGAATAAGACTTTGTAAAATGAAATCTAAATCTACTTGCTTATAACATTCAAAGATTTTTTTTTTTAGATTTTGACTTGAAATACAAATTTAGCCTTGCATGTATGAAGTAACCAAAGAAAGGATAGTTTGGAAAGTTTGAGAAAGAGAAAGAGAAAGAGAAAGAGAGGATTTGCTCAAGACTTGAATCCTTGGGCTATGGGGTCCTTTGAGAAGTGGTTGAGGGACTCTTGCTCCAATGAATCTTGAAGATGGTTGAAGAGTTGAACTCCAAGGCTTCACCTCTCCAAGTTTGAGAACTTGTAAGCTAAGACAACTCTTGCCAAAAAGTTTGTTAAGCATATAATTTCCCTACAATTGAAAGTTAGAAAGCATGCATATTAACTTAAATAAACATAAAATCTAAATTCAAGTGTAAAGGACAATAAGACAATATATAAACAAACTAGTTTAAATAAGTCTTACATCCAAAGGATATGCCAAGAAACAAGAAAAACAAGAGAGCTAGCTAAGACAACTCTTGCCAAAAAGTTTGTTAAGCATATAATTTCCCTACAATTGAAAGTTAGAAAGCATGCATATTAACTTAAATAAACATAAAATCTAAATTCTCAAGTGTAAAGGACAACAAGACAATATATAAAGAAACTAGTTTAAATAAGTCTTACATCCAAAGGATATGCCAAGAAACAAGAAAAACAAGAGAGCTAACTACAATTACCTCAAGCAAAACATAAGCAATGAGCATCCACACTATGAACACCACCCACAATGGACCTCCAAAGTATTTCTTTATTCAATTCTCAAGGGATTACAAAATAGTTACATTTCCATGCAAGTATACTTTCCCCAAGATCTAACTCTCTCTGAGGAGGGGGGGTCACCTCTCTTATTTAGCTTGAGAGGGCGTGATGTTTCTAAAGAATGAGGGCGAGTCATCTCAAGTGTGAAAGTGTGATGTATCTAAAGAATGAGGGCGAGTCATCTCTAGTATGAAAGTGAGATGTTTCTAAAGTATGGGGTGATGTTTCCTTTCCAAAGTGTGAAGGGAGATGTTTCCTATCATGAAGGGTGACTTATGTCAAGGATGAGGGCGATGTTTCCAAAGGGAAAAAGTATGACAAATAAGGAAGGTGCAACTTCCCTTCTTGGGATCTCCACCTCATGACAACTCACTCCAATCAAGTCACCTTCCACTTGAGACAACTCGCCTTTACTCAAGAATATTAAAGATACAAGGAAAATATGTCCAAGACATGTTTCCTTGATTTAAGGATTGCTGATTTTTCCTTTTATTTGTCTTTTATATGACATTTTTGAGAGAAAATGATTTTAAGTGATTAAATAATCAGTATTTTCCTTCAAAAAGGTGTTTTGAGTGTGAAAATGAATACCCCCAAGGCATATGATGCCTCCTAGTACCACTTTTTAAACTTATTCATCAATTACAATTAAAAATATCCCGTTTTGCTGAAATTTTTTTATTTGTAGAAAACTTTAAAAAATCCTAAGGGGGACTTAGCGCAATTTTCATGTGACTAAAAAATGATGACTAGCATAGTAATATACATTAGACACTAGACTTAGACAACGTATTAAGGCCTTACCATTAGTACACACTCCAACTTTGGAGGTAATTGAGTGAAAACACTTAAAAATTATAACTCGCTACCAAGGCCGCAAGGTATAATTAGAAAGTAAAAAACACACTCTAAAGTTATGTACTCATGATTTAGTCTCAGGGAGCTAAGCCTTTTACAAAGTTCATCATGCTAGCTCATCTTATTGCAAATCCCCATGGGGGTATGGAAATGCGGTATGAAGAAGAAAGGTGGCCATAATGGCCAGCTGGACTTCTGAACTTTGATTTGGAACAATTTCTTGTTCAATCTTTGGCGACTCAACTGCAAGTCCATCCTAGTGCAACTTGGTGGGTAACAGGGACAAGCCTCAAAATGAATGAACAATGATTGGTTTCTTTATTAACAAATCATATTACATCAAGAGATCAAAGAGGATCGAATAGGTCACAACCAAACCTATTCCTCAATGCCAAAATAATCCACAAGATATAGTGAAAATAACTCCAGGATTACACAAACAAATTTACAATGGTAGCCTTACACATCAATTTGACATATGGAAAAGATGAAGAGATGGAAGCACAAATCTGTCATTAGCTCTTTCTACCTTGCTTGCAAAAAAATGTTCTTAGCCTTTAGGGGTTATTTTTCTTCCATTTGAACTCCCCCCTACAAATGAGAAACTCATCTCCTTTTATATCTTCATCTTCACACTTTTTTACATTAAATATTACTTTAGATGCCAGTAGAATCCTCCCATTAAAATATTATTAACAAATATGTAGATTCTTTTAAGGATGGAGCACTCCCATTCTTCTACAAAAAACATGAACCATGTTTACTAATTGGTTTAGTAAAGTTGTCATCCCCGATGGTTGATCTAATTTCTTTCGAGTGAATTTGTGTGTGTGTGGAGGTGGACTTTAAGTGGAAGCTTCCTCCCTTCATTTTAGTTTGCATTATTGGTGGAGTCAAACAACAAAAAGTTCGGTATCTCAATCTGCTTTACATGCATCATTTTTGAAGCAACCATTTTTTTTAATAAGTTGTCATTCTTTGTTTTTTCTGTACAGTCATATTTACAAGGAAATCAATTTTTTAATTAGCCTTGTATGGATAAAATTTCTAGGTTGGTGTCACATTATGGAGTCTTTGTCCAATATTATGCTTGAAGGAATAAAGTATTAAATGGTTAAAATTTTAATACATGGAAACAACAGATGCTTGCTATGTTTGGATACAATGTTTAGACGAATTGATTTTGGGAAAAGAAATTTGGAGTGGAACCGATGTAGATGCCTAAGAAAAGTATGAGAAAAGAAATCTAGAGTGGGACCGATGTAGATGCCTAAGAAAAGTATGATGCAAGGAATAGAGAGGCCATCATGCTTATTAAGCTTTCTGTCACGAATGAGATGCTCCCTAAAGTTTATACTGGGGATGATGCATTTACCATTTGGCATACTCTTTGGAATTTGCATGAAACCTCTGATAAAGGTAGAGTCTTTTCCTTGAAGAATAATTTACTTTCTATTAAGATGGAAGAGCATGGTTCTCTTCTAGATCATTTATTGAAGATTAAAAATATTAAAGATCATTTTAGGGCTATTGATAGGAAGGTGGAATTGAAAGACCTTGTTATCATAGCTTTGAAGAGTATGTACACTCATTTGAAATTTTTTATTGAGACATTGAATATCACTTCAAATGATGAGTTAATGTTTGATCAACTTAGCGATAAGATTTTGCAGAAAGATAGCTGGAGGAAGCAATTTGGAAATAACAGTGGTCATGATACTTCAGACCAATCTTGTCAGACTCGGGCTATTTTAAGACTCTTTTCATTGGTGACTCTTGACGACTCTTAAGACTCTTTTCAGACTCAACAAAGAGAAAAAATACTCAAATTAAAATTTTAAATTTTAATTCTTAAATTTAAATTTCAGAGGAGTCTTGAGGAGTCAGGTGTTCGGTGAGTATTGAAGAGTTTTGAGGAGTCTTGAGGAGTTAAGAGTATTGTTATCCCCATTTTGTGGATAACTAAGGAGATTATGTCTCGAGGCCCTTAGGTTGCGGATATGGAGTGCCGAGAGACTACATTGCTAGCATTATCCTTTTGCATAGATGGACACCCTTCTCATCACCACAGAGGTCGTAGATTTTCAGATGGCATCCACCACACCAGTTGGCTTCCGAGAGGCAATGGGCCTTGCTCCATGAGGTACAAGTCATGTATTATGGTGAGTATCATCTCAATATTTGAGGCATTTGAGTATGTTGTATCTTAAACTGCTTTAGATTTCATGATATATGCTTGGACATTATGCCTTTTACCCTGTTTCACCTTGGTGGTTGACATTGTTCCCTAGTAAGTGGGCTTCCTTGGGGATGGGTTTGCTACTTGGAACTCCCTCGAAGAGTCATCGTATCGTTCCCGACCATACTTACCACTTTCCATCACTATTTCCCCCCATTTCCTTATCTCTTGGGATTTTTAGGGTGTATTGACTCAAGAAGGGGTTGTCCCTCATTCTATGGGAAGAAGGGGCTGAAGGCCCAGAGGGATTGTTGTTGGGTAAAAGATAAAAGCATGTATATAAACCTTCCAGATGCTTCGCCCATGGATTCCCCCTAGAAAGCAATGAAACACTTATCTGTAAGAAAAAGAGGACCCACAAGAATAATGATTACGAATGCTTAAAGGGTTAGTTGGAGGATAGGTCTCATCAAGAGCCGACCTATCATGTTCATAGATATCTAGTGGTATGACATTACCATCATCTGGTCACCAAGCCAGGGTAATGACTTTCAGTTGCATGGCTGAGAGAAAGGGGGTCTCATCACGAGCCAACCTTCTCATTTCCACTAGGTGTTTATGAATGACACTGTCATTATCTGGACACCACGCTAGGACAATGGCCTTCAACTTGTCCCTAAATTTTGAAAGAAACAAAAGAATGACAAAACGATGGGCTTGGAAAAAATTGCATTGCAAACGAAGGTGCCACACACCCTCTACAAAGGCACTCATGAATGAGACACTACAACCCCTTGTATGTCATGAACCCCATGCCCATTGAGTCTTGACCCTTAACCATTTCACCCACTTTACATGGTTTAGAGAGGGATCTCTTGGAAACACTCGTTGACCTAGGGCAAGATCTACCCAATAGGACACCTCGTCAACCCTCCCATATCCAAGCTTGGCAAGTCGCATAATGTCTTAGAGCACTTAATTGTTTGACAGGGTAATCTTTGATGCACATGCTAGGTGGTTCATTTATTGATTTGATTTACTTATCATGATGCTGTGACTTGAGATTCGTGGAGGGCGTGCTTACTTGTCTTTGCAAGACCTAGTTGGTGGACAGTTTTGGAAGAACACGCCTAGCTTGGGCTTCCTTGGAGCTGCAAGCCCACAGGTTGGATGCCATGGGTCCACATGCCAGATCAGAGAAACAAAGTTTTGGAGACCTTGAAGATGATGTGGAAGACCTAGCCCAACCCTCACATCCCAAACGATTTGCCTGGGAGAGGTAAAATGTCACCTTTTTAGGCTTGACGTCATCCTTGGGGGCTAGGGTTTGGTGGTGAGACATGGAATAGTGGACGTCTTGGTGAAAGAAGGCTTTGATCATGAAGAAGAGGACGTGGATTGATGACAAGTGGCCTTTGGAGGCCTAACCATGCTACTACAACTCCAACGACTTGGCCAAAGAGGCAAAACGTCCCCTATAAGGGAGACGTCACCTTCATTTTAGGGTTTTCTTCCTGCAAAAGTGAAATAAAAGTGAATTGTTTAATATTACTTTGTAAAAAGGGGCAAGATTAGGGTTGTTGACCTCTAGTCTTGTGTTTTACAATCTATCTTAGTGACATTTTGTATAAATAAGAGATCATAAGATCTCATTATATAAGAACTCTACCATTGTGAGAAGTACATGGCTGAAATTTTCGCTACCTTTGGAGTTCTTCTTGTCTCTTGTGCTATGGAATGGTTTCTTTGGTTATGGTGATGATGATGATGATGTGCTATCTCTTGGAGGTCACTTCTAGCTTATTGTGGTGGTTTAAATTGGCATGTTAAAGGATTTTCTTGGATTGGTATGGTTCTTTACTTTGTTATTATCATTGGTAATTCAAGTTAAGGTTGTTTTGGCTAAGGCTAGATAAAGAGTATAAGCACATACACCCCTATCCTAGTTTCCACCATAATTGTTAAGCTTTAAAATTATTTGCAAAGGTTTTGGTAAAGGAAGTATAAGGATATACACCCCTTAATTTCAAACCCTAGCTAGGTTACTTGCCTTGGGGAATAAGAGGATTTATACCCCCAAGGATCTAGTAGCCCTAGCTCTTTCTTTAAGACCCCATTAACCCATAACTAAAGGCACTAATCTTGCATTGGAGATATAAATTGCTGCATTGGTAAATGTGAAATTTCAAGCTTTTGGTTTTCTCTCACTTGAGGTTTGTTCCCCTAGCCATGAGCTACCTTGCCTCATTGAGGCATCCCCTTTCAACTGCAATTTCTTGTTGCTGTAGTAACCCTAACCTACAGCCATTAGGGCTGCTCTAACCCTAAATAGCTCCTAATTTAACCCTATAATAGGCCCAAAAATCTGCCCTAATCTTCTACTAACCTAGGTGCATTTATTGAGCTAACTGAGGGCTGATTTAATTGGATAAGTTTTCTGCAATAAGTCTTGGTTTGCTACAGCCATAAGGCTGGTAATTTCACTACAGAAACCCTAACCTAACTCATAACTTACCTTTCTACCATCAAAAGTTGCTAAGAATTTGCCAATTTATTCTACTTGTTTTAATACAATTTTTGGGTGGATTCTTTTTGGATTTTGGTGGCTAGATTCGCTGCTGTCACAATAAGTTTGTTACAGCCATAAGGCTGCAAAATACTTCTGCATACATCTTTTATGTCAGCCATAATTCATTGCTAAAGTCTCATGCTATAGATCGTGAAATTCTCTAGTGTTTATCTACTTTGTTTCAAGCATATTTCATTGGACTTTTAGCAACTTGTTAGCAACTCTATTACTTATTTCTTTGCTGATATATACTGTTATCTGTTGCTGCAAATCAGGGACAGAACGCCTAGCCTGCTGATCCAACTAACAAATTATACTGCATAGTGGTTTTCATTGTGTCTCGGGAAGGTACAAGTTTTTTGGCAATTCATCCAAGTCTTTGGTAACCTCAAGACAACCCAAGACTCATTATCAACCTTCCATTTCCATCTAGAATATTGACCTTCAGGGGCTTCACTCTTTTCATCTCCATTTTTCACACCCCTTTCCCCCTAGGGTCACCGGGATCACCTCCCTAGAGTGATCTAGTCATCCTTGAAGTGCGGGACCTATATCGAGGTGACATTGGGTATAGTGTCCCGTAAGTTGCCACCACTTGGTAGTTGGGTTGGGCTTTTCCCAACCTACAACTTGTGCGATAAAAAATATTACAGGGGAGTCTTTGGGGAGTGATTGTTTTTGATGGCGACTCTTCAAGATTCTTCAAGACTCAGGGAGTCAGAAAAGAGTTTGACAACACTGCTTCAGATGTAGCTTTTGTAGCGAATTTCAAAGGAAAAGGCAAGGGTAGCAAGACTACAAGTGGGTAGAAAGAAAGCGGCAAGGCAAATGATTTAGGCAGTCCAAAAAACCAAAAGTATTTTTAAATGCCTTTATTGTGGAACGATTGGTCATAAAAAGCAAATTTTGTCGAAAGAAGTTGTGGGATGAAAAGCACAAGTTAGGGGTTGGTCAAATTGAACAGAAGCAGGCCAATGTGGTTGAACATAATGAGAAGGATGAGTTTTATGTTTTTATGGCTAGAAATAAGGAGGCCCATGCAAATAAGGCTGATTGGTCTATTGATTTTGGTTTGTCTTATCATTTCACCCACAGAAAAGATTGGTGTCTTGATTTTAAAGCAGATAAGATAGGTTCAGATTCTGTCATTTGTGGTGGTGGAGAAGAATATAAAATTGCTGGAAAAGGAAATGTGTAGATAAAAATGCAAGGTAAAAGGATGCTCTTCGTTAATTTTTTCTTTGTCCTTGGATTGGATAAGAATCTTCTTTCTATCAGTGAAATTATGAAGCATAATCCTCATCTAAATGTGTTTTTTAGCAACAACATGCGCTATATTTTTAATAAACATTGCAAGAAATTAGATGGTGTGGGTGTTGAAGAGCATGGGTTGTTTCGTTTGGTGTGTGTTGGTTAGCAGTGGGCATGATAGATGTTCACTTTGGAAAAGCAAGACATTGTTTGTGGCACATGCCTTTCGGGGAAGCAACATAGAAATCCTTTTGATGAAAGAAACAATTGGAGAGCCAAATTTCTTCCTGAATTAATTCATACATATATATGTAGACCAATGAAGATAGTATCATTTTCCATTGCAAGCTACTTTTTTCTATTTGTAGAGAGGTGGGTGTATTTCCTAAATGAAAAATCATATGCCTTTTTCAAGCTACAAAAATTTAAAGCTATGGTCGAGAAGCAATTTCGGAGAAGCATCAAATTTCTTATGACATATAATAGTGTTGAGTTTTAATTTTTGTAGTTAAGAAGGTATACATTGAAAATATACCACACCCTATACTTCATAGCAAGATGGGGTTGTAGAGAGATGAAATTGAACTATTATGGAGATGGCCAGGTGCATGTTAGAGAACAAGTGCATTTCCTCGCAAATATTGGGTAGAGGTAGTTCATATTGCTGTATATTTGCTAAAAACATCCCCTACAAAGTTTGTTCCAACAATGATTCTAGAGGAGGCTTGGTCTAGAAAAAAGCCTCAAGCAAGTCATCTCAAGGTTTTTGGTTTAGTTGCTTATGTATGTATCCTTGATTGTCAAAATATAAGGCTTACATGTGTAATGAAGTCACCTTAGTGACTTTAGGGTTTTCGATTAGTATTAGCTTTTAGATATTTTGAAAAATATCACTTCTCAAACTCTGTATAAGAGAGGTGAATCCCGTTGTAATTTGATCATGTATTTTCGTAATATCATATTGTGTCATTGTGCTCAGTTATGTGACTAACCCTTTCTAGGGTTTTGACATTGATCTAGATCTTTTCATAATATGGTACTAGAGTGGGTTCGTTATCCAACCTAACCAAGAATGGAGTCAAAGGGCCATAAATGATCTCACATCAACACTACACGTTGTTGTTGAGTGAACACTACCACACGGGAATGGAAGGATAAAATAGTGAAAAAATGTGACTATAGTGTTGGAGAAGAGTGACTACCATTTTAAAGGAGTTGTCGATCTTTGGATAGAGGTATACCATGGAAAAATTGATTTGTCAAATTAGTGATTAGGAGTTGTCGTCAAGAAGTTAAGTCGTCAATTGAAGGACGGGCATTGGTTGTACGGAAGTCACCAACTGCCGTCGTCGTACAATCACCCATAGTCGTCATACAACAGTCCGTCGTTGCCATACGAGTACTTAGAGAGGCAAATTGTTTGCAGTTTGTAGATCGTTGCTAGTGCAGATGTGTTGTAGTGATAAAAGAAAGAAACCACTATCAAAGAGTTGACTTTTGAATTTTTCTTGAATCCTGATTTGGCTATATATTGCATTATAGAAGTCTGGATTAACATGTAATCAACTAAGGGAAATTTGATAGTGGACAACCATTTTTGCTTAGCTTTTGGTGTCATTTTTTTGGCTGGAATTATGAACAACAATATGAAAGGATAATTGATAGGAGTGATGGGCATGGCCATTACCTTCTTGGCATATGATCAGACTACAATGTCTTCATCTCAATGTTTAGTATTTGGACTTTTCATTCTATTGTTTGGTCTCCTTGTGAAAGAAGTTATTAAGGGAAAGCTTAAAGAGTCAACAAATGTAGCGCATGCTGGTTATCCACCAGATATTGACAGTGTGTTATCATGCAAATATGCATCAACAAACCTGCCCAATACTTATAGACAACCAACCCTTTCACCATTGGAAGCTTCTTTGTTTGGACTGGTGCTTTTCTAGTCTCAGGGGGATGTGCCTAGGGGTTGTATGCTATCATCAAACCAATAAATCTGCATAAAATCCAAATTGATTAGCATGCAAAAAACTCACCGCGAGCTGCCCATGAGCATTCAACAACGAGGTTAAATTCTTGCTTATTTCAAAGGTGGTTGGGATCACATTTCTAGAGATGGTTGTAACAACAAATGAATGAAAACAAGTGAAGTGAATGTGTCTGAGGTGAAGAAAATTCAAAACAAGTACACCATCAACTACCACAACACTGCAAAACAATTTGACCAATAAGAACCAATAGAAACAAGGAGCTAGAACAAAGCATAACTAGACCAAACCACATGTTACCCAAAAGATTGATTGCATCATAGTGAATCACATGTGACAAGCTGCCATCGATCTCCTTGTCTGCAGTGGAGGTAGTGGTCTAAGGTCTGGATGATGAAAGAGGAAGGAGTCATCCAATGCTACATAACTGTCAAAGAATAAAATTATCGAACCCCTTCTCATCCCTTCAATACTGCTTATATAGAAAGGTCAATGAATGAAGTATGATTTGCCTTGGTTGCTTGCAGAGGAAAACAAAAAAAGCATGCCAAATTTAGTTTTCTTTTGCATGGCTACCAACTCAGTTTACTTGCTATTTTGGTAGGGTTTTTGTTAGATTTTGTAGCTAGAAGGTACATGAATGAGGTCAGTGTTCCTTAGTCTTTCAGAAATAGACTCAATCTGCTTTGTGGATAGTGGGTCCGACTCACAACTTGCAGTAAAGGGGGTTGGAAGTGTTGGATTCCAACTAGAGTCAAGAGGCTTTCTGGAAGTGGCTGAGGTGTTGTTTATTCCAGAGATGACAATAAACTTGCTCTTAGTGTCAACTTTGGAGATTGATGGATTTAGAGTGGCATTCTTCTGTGGATGGGTGTTTCTGTATCTGGAGGGAGCTACTCCAGACACAACAATACTGCTTGGTGTCAGGCATGAGAGATTGTACAGGTTGTTGGGACAACCTGTGGTTGGATCTAGTGGATACTTGGATTCAGAGTCTGTGTCAGTGTTCGAGAGTGGGTAGGTTGCATGGGAGAGAGAGTTGATACCGGGGACTCAGTCCTTTTCCAGTACTCTCAGAGGACTCATCAGGTATGATATGACACAGATGGATGCTCATGAGGGAGTGGATACTCCTAGGAGCATGTCTTCAGTTCAAAGATCAACAGAGGTAGCAGGAGATGCTTCCAGTGCAGTAGGAGAAGAGGCTTCTAGTTCAGAGGGAGCAACTACAACAACATATGAGATGATGGAGCTGGAGACTGATTCTGGTGGAGGTACCAGAAGTACCTCCCTCGCTAAGAGGGAGTGTTAGATTTTGTAGCTCAGAGGTACTTCTGCATTGGCGGCACCCAACGTGTAGAAGAGATCGAGCAAATTTCTCTCTTAAGTGATTTTATAAAGTGTTTTTATTAAGTGACTTTATAAAGTGATTTTATACAGTCAAGTTGAGCCTTTTTATTTTAATGGGTAAAAGTGACTTTATGGTATGTAGGTCACTTAAGTGATTTAAGTGAACTCAAAGAACGATTAAGTCATGACTGTTGATCTCAAGAGGGAAAGATCTAATCTTGATTTTCCATCTCTTTGGAAGACCAAGGGTTAGGGAAATTACACATTAAAAATGTATAAAGGAAACATTTGAGAGAGGGAGGGCACATTTTTTGAGGAGAACTTGGAGGGAAGGTGGAGGCACGACTTCCAAGAGAGAACTTGATCAGATAAATAGAGTTAGCAACAAGGGGAATTGGCACACATCCCTAGGAGAGGATAGGCACACATTCCAAGGAAGAGTTTAACTTTTAATCAGTCCGTACAAATGTTATAGGGAGGTCGTACAACAATTAATACAGGCCACACAACAAAGGTACAAGCATAGAAATCGAGGCCAACTTTGGCACGTTTTTCTAGGTGGTTTTGTTGCTATAAAATCCATACAACAATGTACTGTATAGAACAATAGCTATTGGGCACAAATTTCAAGGAAATTTTGGAGCTTGTGTTGATTGTACAGGGCTGTACAGGCCATACAACAGAGGCACATTTTTCAAGACAGTTTTGGCACTGTTTTCGAGAAGTACATTGTGTTGGGAGAGTGAGTTAAGTACTGTATCATTTTGCTGAAATATTCTTGCTGTTGCAACTCATAAATTTTTCTATGAGCTCAATAAGAAGAAAATGTCCTTGAATGGTTATCCCCTTGTGGGTTTTTCCAGGGGCATTTCCCAGAAATTTTCTTGTGCCAAATATGTTTGAATGCTGTTCACTGTTCATTTATTTTCCGTTTCTCAGTTTCAGATTGCTTAGTTAATGTATTTCTGCTCATAAAATACAATAGAATGCTGATTTAATTAATGCATTACTGTTGATTTTATTGGAGGTTGAAATCTGATTTGTGACAAAGTGTTTGGGGCCAGCTTATTTATTTTTTAACGTGGTATCAGAGCTCAGGCTCTGAGGTTCAGTGGGCAGAGTTTGGCACTTGGATAGCAGTGACTTGCAGGGGCTTTTGCTCGGAAGAAGAATGGGAAGAAAGGGTCTTTATAAGTTGGACAAAGATGGCTTCCAGTATCAGGAATGAGGATAGGTTGGAGGGGATCTCCAACTACCTGCAATGGAAGGTGAGGATTGCAAGTGTTCTCAAGGAGAACAAGTTGTGGACGTTTGCGAATACCATCGTGCCAGTACCTTCTGCAGATCCTATTGCTTTGGACGTTCATGAGGTGAAGGAAGCAAGGGCTCAAAGAATAATCTTGGATGGAGTCAGAGACCACCTCATTCCACTTTTGGCTGAGAAGCAAACAACCAAGTAGATGTGGGATGCACTGAAAAATATGTACGAGGCAAAGAACGAGAACGGAAAAATGGCTCTAAGGGACAAGCTCCACTGTACTAGGATGGCCAAGGGAGAGTGTGTGGCCTCCTACCTCACCAAAGTTGCACAGGTGAAGGATGAATTGACAGTTGTCGGAGAAGTTATTCTAGACTCAGAGTTGGTGCACATAACCCTCAAGGGCTTCACCAAAGAGTGGGAGGTTTTCGTGAAGTGTGTGGTGGGGAGAGACAAGCTCCTAGATTGGAGCAGACTATGGGATGAATTTACTCAGGAAGAGATCCAGGAAGGGTCTCAAAGTAGAGATTGGGAGAAGGCTGAGGGTGATACAAACAAGCAAAATGTTGCTCTTGTGGGAAAGAGCAAATACAAGAAGAAAGACATGAGCAAAGTGAAATGTTTTGCATGTCACAAGATTGGCCATTGTTAGGCAATGTCCGAACAAGAAGAAGAAAAGCAGGAACCAGAGGTATCAACATCAACTGAGGTTGTTGAGTTCGCTGAGAAATTCGAGAGGGAATTTTCTCTGATGAGTGGTCCTTTAGGCAGTGGTTATCCAATGTTCGAGGACATTGAAGCGTGGTTTGTGGACAGTGGAACTTCTCGACATATGACAGGAATGAGGTCAGTGTTCCTTAGTCTTTTAGAAATAGACTCAGACCGCTTTGTGGATAGTGGGGACGACTCACAGCTTGTAGTAAAGGGGGTTGGAAGTGTTAGATTCCAACTAGAGTCAGGAGGCTTTCTGGAAGTGGCCGAGGTGTTGTTTATTTAAGGGATGACAATAAACTTGCTCTCAATGTCAACTTTGAAGATTGATGGGTTTGGAGTTGCATTCTTCTGTGGACAGGTGTTTATAACTTTATATATCCAGAGGGAGCTACTCCAAACACAACAATACTGCTTGGTGTCAGGCATGAGAGATTGTACAGGTTGTTGGGACATCCAGTGGTTGGATCCAGTGGATACTTGGATTCAGAGTTTGTGTCAGTGTTCGAGAGTGGGTAGGTTGCATGGGAGAGAGTTGATACCGGGGACTCAATCCTCTTCCAGTACTCTCAAAGGACTCAACATGTATGATATAACACAGATGGATGCTCAGGAGAGTGTGGAGACTCCTAGGAGCATGTCTTCAGTTCAAAGATCAACATAGGTAGCAACAAATGCTTCCAGTGTAGTGGGAGTAGAGGCTTCTAGTTCAGAGGGAGTAGCTACAACAATGGATGAGATGATGGAGTTGGAGACTAATTCTGGTGGAGGTACCAGAAGTACCTCCCTCGCTAAGAGGGAGTGTTAAATTTTGTAGCTCGGAGGTACTTCTGCATTGGCAGCACCCAACATGTAGAAGAGACTGAACAAATTTCTCTCTTAAGTGACTTTTTAAAGTGTTTTTATAAAGTGACTTTATAAAGTCAAGTTGAGCCTTTTTATTTTAATGGGTAAAAATGACTTTATGGGTGGGTCACTTAAGTGATTTAAGTGAACTCAACGGACGATTAATTCACGACCGTTGATCTCGAGAGGGCAAGATCTAATCTTGACTGTCCATTTCTTTGGAAGACCAAGGGTTAGGGAAGTTACACATTAAAAATGCATAAAGGCAGCATTTGAGAGAGGGAGGGTGAAGAGGCATGACTTCCAAGAGAGAACTTGAGTTGAGTAATAGAGTTAGCAGCAAGGGGAAGTGGCACGCATCCCTAGGAGAGGATAGGCACGCATTCCAAGGAAATTTCAGCTTTTAATCAGTCCGTACAGCTGCTACAGGGAGGCTGTGCAGCAGTTAATACAGGCTGTACAGTAAGGATACAAGCTCAGAAATTGAGGCCAGCTTTGGCACGGTTTTCTAGGTAGTTCTGTTGCTGTAAAATCCGTACAGAAGTGTACTGTACAGAACAGCAGGTCTCAGGCACATATTTCGAGGCAGTGTTGGAGCTTGTGCTGAATGTACACGGCCGTATGGCAGAGGCATGTTTTCAAGACACAGTTTTGGCATTGTTTTCGAGAAGGACATTTTGCTGGGAGAGTGAGTTAAGTACTGTATCATTTTGCTGTAATATTCTTGCTGCTGTAACTCAGAATTTTTCCTATGAGTTCAATAAGAAGAAAATCTCCTTGACTGGTTTTCCCCTAGTGGGTTTTTCCAGGGGCATTGCCCAGAAATTTTCTTGTGCCAAATGTTTTTGAATGCTGTTCAGTGTTTATTTATTTTCCGCTGCTAAGTTTCAGATTGCTTAGTCAATGTATTTCTGGTCATAAAGTATAGTAGAATGCTGATTTAATTAACGCATTACTGTTGATTTTATTGGAGGTTGAAATCTGATTTGTGACTAAGTGTTTGGGGCCACATTATTTATTTTTTAACAGTTTTCTCTGTTGTTTTAATGACTGCAAAGACCAGAAAGTACCAACAGAAAGCAAGGTTAGTTGCTGCTGTTTTATCACGTAGTTCGTTTGCTTCTTTCAAGGAGATTTTTTGTGTTTAACCTTCTCATTTAATGCATTATCTAACCACTAGATGAGGTTGACTTATTCCCTTTCCAAGATTAGATATGATTATCATGCTTTTCATGCAAACAGAACTGGCAAAAGCATTCTACTTTAATTCTTTTAGCTTTTGTGGGGTTCACCTTTATAGTTATGCCAATAATGGATAAATTTGAGACTAAGATTTTCTTGGAAAAATCATAATGGCAAACTTAGTGTGCTTCAAGGATGAGAGGGCGAGCGAGGGTATAAAACACTTTATTTCAGGCTTAAATTTAGGTTATATAGAATTAGCACATGCCAAATATACCCTAGAGGTCAAACTAAGTAGTGGAGTGGTCAAATTTGGCATATGGAATTAAGGTTTGGAAAGTCAAACTTGGGAAGAATGAACTTAAACATAGCCACTCGAATTAGGGTTTTGACATGAGTCAAAATTAGACTTCTGATGCAAAATGGACATCCTCCACCAAGCTGCCACATGTCACCCTAGAAGACAATCCACCTGAACAAAACTAATCTTGACTCATCACTCTTTCATCTATTAGAACTAGGAAACCACCCCACCACTACATGCTTGGAACCTTAGCATCCCCATACTTGACATACATAGAAACTGCTAATAGACATGCCCAAAAAGCAGGGTTCTTCCAAAAAAGAAAAAATCAGGAAAGACTGATCATGAAGAGAGGTATCATCAGTTTGTCTTTTGAAAAAACCAGAAGCAAAGAGCCAGCATGACAGATCATCTTGCATTCAGGTAAA